>CM043702.1:21260000-21505000 GCA_023935145.1 Bretschneidera sinensis
TCCTTTATGATCACAGAAGTCCCCTCTATTTCCTCCCAGAAAGGATACCTAATCGTGTCGCCTGATCCACACTCAAACGCTTTACTGTAGACCACATACTTGTCATCTTCGTCACAATGGGCGGTGATTATCAAGATGGAAATTATGGTGACAATAGAATGGAGAAAGGATGTTTGGGAGAGATTAGTTTGGGCTTCCATTGGTGATAAAAAAAAATCATGGAAATATTGGACAGCTACTTAAGAATTGGTAACAGAAATTAAAGATATATGATGGTAAAGGAGGAGCATCAATTTCAACTTTCAAGATATCAGAGAGATTGCATACAAGCTTCCGATAAGAATTTATGGTGGGCGGTTATTGATGGTTATAATAGCGAAGACAATTTGTGGACTTGACAAACCATTTCTTAAAGAAAAATATAAAAGAAAATAGAATAAAAGGTTTCAAAAATGAATTTTGTCAAAAAGACACATTCGGTTATCCTGAGCAGCTAACTTTTGGTCTTAATAAGTCTCAAAATATTGAGTCTGGAAAGCATTCTCCTTAGATGATTAGTTGGACCATTAAAATCAGTCTTTTTTTTTAATATATATTATGAGCTAAAACGGACAAGTATTTGAATTGATATGAATTTTTTTAGAGCTTCCAAAATTTGACCCGATCCAAAAAACGATTTGATTTGATCCGGTTTAGATCAGACTCGATCCGAAAATACATCAAAATAATATGACTTAAACCTGACCCTAACTCGAGTGACTCGAAATCCAAAATGACTCGAATCTGAACGACTCGACCCAAAATGACTTGAAAATATATTTTTTTATAAAAAAAAAAATCACTTTCTAAAACTTGAATAATAGTTAATTTATTGATTATCAAATAAAATAAATTATATAACAATTAATTAATTATTATGCATGGTTCAACATTCTATTAATATGAGTAATCTCATTAATTTCAAATAAAAAATCGAGAAGAATGGTAAATTTTGCATTGTTCTTCAAGTCATAATAAAATTTTGTTTTTAATTGTCCTGGAAAAAATATAATCAAATGAAGTGATTATATAAAATTTAATCTCCAAAATTTAGTATAAGACGTTACTAGTAAGAATAACTTTGTGGACCAGTTGTCTGAAATCGTTTAAGACTGAATTTTGGGATTAAGAATCATAACATTGCATATTGCATTAAAAAAATTAAGTATTGATTTATTATTAATTAACTTTTACGTATTTGATAATGCAACTCGTTTAGTCTTATTATATGCAAATAAAATATTTTTTAATTAAGCATAAATATCTATTTTGTTGACTCGACCTAACTCGACTCATCCCGACCTGTCATGACCTGAGACCCGATACAACCCGAGCTCAAAATGACCTAAACCAGACATGATCCGAGACCCGAACCCTACATGACCCGACCCGAAGTGACCTACGACCCGAACTCCCCGATACTCAACATGATCCGAACTCGACCCAAACCGTTTGCCACCTCTATTTTTTTTTTTTTTACCAAACCTAGGCCAAGACAGACTACTACTAGATATTTTAATCATGACTCGAAAAATACTTATGTTTTTAAGCCAAGACCAGTTTCATATGAAACTAGACACCCATATCTTTTGAACAAGCCCAAAATAACTCAACTCGTGCTTAAAAATTTAGTGAGATAGGCCTGTTTGAAAATTTTTTCAAGATCTGTCATTTTCTCCTGCGAATTTCAAAGAGATCTCTTCGAAGACTATGAGATAGAAGATCAACTCAAAATATTTCAGGTTTATCCAATTATCTTTGGTGTGATTTAACGAGGCCTCTATAACCCAAAGGCCTATAAAATAAACATTCGCCAAAATGAAATTTAAATATTTGGTTTTTCTTTCTTTTTTCTTAAATGATTTTTTTTTTTAAAGCAAAAGAAATTTTATTCAAAAGCATAAAAAAGGATGCAGAATTGCAAAAGAGCAACCAGCAAAATGACATCAAAAGAAAACAACCACGATGGTGTAACAAAGCTCACCAAAGATCGTAGCAGCAGAAAATTGATTTTCATTGTCCTCCACCTGTATGGGAAATGAAACATCTTCAACATAAAAAGAAAAATTTGGGCGATGGCACAAACTCTTCCATGGCAATAGACTTCTAGTAGAATGACCATTAAGATCACCAGGGGCTAAATGGTTTACAAGAACCCACTCATAGTATAGGAAGAACTGATAGGAGATTTATTTGTTCTAGAAAACTCATCAGCACCATCAAAGATACTCTTTGAATAGCTCTCGGAAGATTCCAGAGAAAATACTCGTTTTGTATATTCCATATTAAATGTAAAATTTGACTTCATTGACCAGTTCGTTGTGATGATTTTCTCGTTCTATTGCTAAATTCTTCACGAAATTCATGTAGATCATCATACTAAAGCCCTACAATGTGGTCTTCTTCCTCCTCCCTGCCATATTCATTTTCATCATCTTCTTCTTCGGTATGATGATGATTATCTTCGTTGAAGTAATTATCCTCATCACCTTCTCTTTCATCATCATAATATCCATCGTGGAGAAGTTCTCTTCTGGATATCTCTTATTCTTCTCTGATAAGAATTATATAAGATTCCAGATAGCTGGTGACTTCATCAACCTTTATTGTTGAGATATCTCGTTTCTTTAAGATGCCTGATAGCTGGTCTCTATTCTTCTGGTAAGCTCCTAAGAATATTGTACACGAGTTCAGTGTTAGTAAATGTTTTTTCGATCTTATAAGATTCACGAGTCTACAGATCATGCAAGAAATAGATTCAATATAATAAATCACAAAGCTGTAAAGTTCTTTTATAAGACCTTATATTTCCATAGATTTGAAGTGCTCAAAACCTTCCTATAAAGCTTTAAGACAATCCCAAATTTCTTTGGTTGATTTACATGAAAATATCAAAATGAAAACATCATTTCTTATTCCATGAAACAATAAATTCGTAGCTCTTGCATTTCGTATGAGAAGTTCAATTTCTTCTTCACTCAGATTGTTTTCCCTGTTGAAAATGGATGTGTCCCATCCCAAGGAAATCATCTTCCACATGAGTCATAATCATATACTTGAATGAATATTGTTATTCTTTTCTTCCAAAGCATATAATCAGATCCATCAAACAACAGTGGAGAAGGGATTGACCTACCAGCAGAGCAAGTTGATGAGCTAGCCAATTTTCAACAGACCTTGTCTCACTAAAGCTTTGAAAACTGAGTGAGACAGGCTTTGGTACCACTTGTTTCTTAGAGGGTGAATACCCAATAGGGGTGAATTGGATTTAAGCTTAAAATATCTCTAATTCTTTACTCAACTTTCCCTTTTTTTCAATGGCAAGCTCAAATGAACTACTAGCAGATATGATGTGAACGCAAATGTAGGCTAGTGTAAGCAGAAATAGCAGAATGTAAACAATGTTATCTCTACAAACCCATTTATTCAAGCAAACATATGATTGCAAAAGCATAAGTAGTTAATGTGCGAGAATTAGAGAGTTTAAGGACAGAGAGATGCAAACATTGCCCACTTATAGTGGTTCGACTACATCATCACACTCGACCCTATGTCCACTTCTCCCTGAGCATTCCCAAAGGTTTTAGGATAAAATAGTTTATAACTTTGCGGTTTTAAGATCAAAAGAGTAAAACCGAATCCATTTAGTGGAGGTCCGATATCTAAAGGACCGATGCCCAACTTCGCGCACATGTGATTCATAGTCCTCTCCATCGCTTTATTCACGTTTTCATGAATCTTCTAGTTCAAATAATGCTGCTGGGATTTGGTAAACTCTGGTTCTGATGTGTCGAATATCAAGATGGGAGTGGGGCACGAAGAACATCCAAATATAGAGCCTCACTTAATATGAAGGTCCATCCAATTGTCGTATCTATAATTCCTCCCTTTGTTAGATCCACCAAACACTGACAACCATGTCTCCTCATCGAAATCAAGCTGTGAGGAGGGATCATCTTTATATTTCTCATGCAGCACCTCAGTATATCTCTTCTACAACAACAAATGAACATATTTCATCAATATGCATAATTAAAACATTAATGAAAGAACATACTGAATATACTTATATTACATTTTACTTATGAAACAAAAAAAATAATACTTACAACGACAACTCTCGACTTCGTGTCCACAAATTCACCGGATCCCTTTCTCTTATGCATCTCCAAGAACACCTCAATATTGGAAGGATTGTGGCCCATCTTCCTTTTCTATACATAGTAATGAATTTTGTCAATGAAAATTCAAGTGAATTACAATAGATAACCATATATATTTTACCGAAGAACGAAAACATCATATTTGTTCACATCTATTTTTTAACCGGTGCACATATATTTAACATGCATGTATAAGTAAAGGCATTTACTACTTAACAAAAAATAAAGTGTTCTATACCAAAAAGTCTCTCCAAACAACATCCCTCACGAATTTCGATGAATGGTTCCATGAAGGACAAGGAGCTGGCATATGCCGCAGAGCAATGTGGGAAATGACACCAACCACCTTGTCACACCCCGATAAATCCCTATAAACATCAAAGGTGTATTGTCAATATCATATAAAAAAACAATTAAGGTCATAAACATTTTACCTCACTATAAATTAAATATAAAAACACCTTCGAGATAGGATAGTCAATAGGGTCCCTTCAGAAGGGTTCGCTGGGGTTTTGAAATCTGTGTTTGTCCTTTCCCAGTGCTCGCCACCTCTTGAATGCCCTCTAAATCTGACCCCACAGCAGGTCCCCTCCGCCTAAAGTTTCAATATATATTGACATGTCAATAAAAAATTCAATATAGATTTAAAGGAGAAGTATAGAAAATGAACAAAAATTATATATATACTTTACCTGTAGCAGGTCCTGGGTCAGCCATGGGTTGTCCAATACCCGTCCGCGACTGGCCACACAACCTCTACTTCTCCCTCGAGCTCTAATCACCATCCTATCTTATAAAAATTTAATGAATAAAATTGGTCTAAACAATTTAAAAGTGATACAAATGGTTTACAAGTTACACAAATAGCAAGAGAAATTCATTTAATTCATACAACTAGTACAATATATATCATTAATATGCATGGATTAAAGTTTTACCATTCACTGACCGACATCCATGTAATTACCAGAGTTGGCATTATCATCATCATCATCGTCATCGTCAACATCATTATCATCATCGTCGTCATCTTCTTCTTCCTCATCATCCTCCTCTTCCTCGTCATTTTCTTCTTCTTCTTCTTCGTACAACACTTCATCCACTTCTAAGTTTCTAGGAGCACGCATATCTAATGGATTTATATCTTCCATTATATCATCACGATCATGAAGAATACCTGGTATATCTAGTTCATCATTCAGAATAATTCGATTTTGAAAAGGTGTTTCATCATCTTGGAAGTACTCTGCAACAATAGGCACTAGATCTTTAGTTGGATCTTCATTGAAAAGAACATCAACCAAGCCCCTCACTTTGGTTTTACAAACTGCCCACCAGTCACTTATGTCTTTCTTTTTGGATGGATAAAGGCAATAGTAAACTTGGGTTGCTTACTCTGCCAAGACAAATGGCTCGTCCAAGTTAAGCCTTGATTTATGGTTAATATCTACAAGACCATGTAGTCGGTGCACTTTAAGTCCGTTCTCAAAATCATACCAGTGACATTTAAATAATGCAATGGTATTGCCAACCCCTACATATTGTACCCCTATAATTTACATCAATATACCATAAAAGTCACATTCATATGCATCTTAACAACTACCTTTGATACATACACCACTATTCATTGTCTTCTTAAATTTTTCATACTCTTAGGTGTGAAACTTAAATCTGTTTACAAAATAACCGCTATAACACCTCACATGTTTAAAGGGGCCAAGTCTTATTTCTCAAATCCTTTCATCTATGGTTTGGTCAGTTAAAACCTATTACAATAAAAAAAATTGTGCAAGAATATTAAAACCGCTAAGAATATTGATTCAATGTACATGTTCACAATTAGAATGAATTATAAAAATTCCTTACAAGGTCATAAAGCCATGATGCGAAATTCTTTTCACGAAGCTTCTCTATTTCAGCGTCACTAAGAAGGTTGGTCATGCCTAAGCATGTCATCATATTGTCTACATTATTATGTGTTGAATTAACATATATAATTATGGAAAAAATGTTAGAAATAATGATTGAGCTAAATACTTACTCCACATATGGCCCGATCTTCGCACAATTCAATAAAACATATGTCTTTAGTACTTTGATCTTATTCTCTTCTAATGCTCTACTCTTCGGACCACCAAAGGCACGACCGGAGTAACATAAGACGATTCTTTGGGCCCACAACCCCTCATCGCCATTACGACAGACTCGATCCAACTTTGTTTGAACACTGGGTTCAAAATATTGGGAGAAAAAATTGGAAACATCCTCTATAATGTAGGATTCAACAATGGAACCTTCCACGCACGCTTTATTATGAGCCATTTTCTTTAAACTATTCATACACCTATTTTTCATAAATGATGATTACAAAACAATTATTAATAGGAAGATAGAAAACACTTAATAGAATGGATAAAGATTGAAAAAAGGTTGTTACCTCTCAAAGGGATACATCCATCGGTATTGCATAGGGCCACAAACTTTAGCTTCGTACGGTAAGTGGATTGGTAAATACTTCATAGAATCCAAAAATCCAGGGCAAAATTTCTTCTCTACTCTATATAAGATCACCACTATATTCTTCTCAAGCATCTCTATATGGTCAACTCGTAGTTCGGTTGTGCATATGTCTCTAAAAAGGTGACTGAGTTTGTCAAAGCATCCCATATTGAGTCTGGCAAAAAGTCAAGAATGCCAACAATATTAATCTTTCTATGAACACGTGGCAATCGTGACTCTTCATGCAATGGAACTTGCACTCGTTTACTTTAACACATTGAGCTATGTTCGAGGCATATCCATCTGGGAACTTCAACTTTGAAACCCATTCGCACAGCCTTTATCTGAGACTTGTCCAATGTGTAGGTCATTTTATGTCTCTTTATTTTTCCATTTACTTTAACAAACTCTAATTGTGGATGCTTATATAACTCTTCCATATCTTCTTGAGTGTTTGCATTGTCTTTTGTGGCCTTGGTATCCATAACAGTGTTGAAGACATTATCGAAAACATATTTTCTCAATATGCATGACGTCCAAATTATGGCGAACTAGAATTGTTGACCAGTAAGTAAATTCCTAAAAAATACTTCTTTTTATCCAGTTATGCTCCTGCCCAAGTCCAAGAATCACCTGTATTGACCCACATCCAAAGGTGATTTTGTTCGAAAAAGAAAACTGTCTCTTTCAATTCTTTTCCAGATAATCGATGCGACGGGAAAGAGTACTCTACTGTGTTCTTTTTGAAACTGTATTTTTGCTTTCGAAAAACATGACCAATCGGTAAGAATTGACGATGGTAGTCAAACCAATAGTTTTTATGACCATAGGGTAGTCGGAATGACTTGGTATACTCCGTACAGTAAGGACAAGCCAATATCCCATGAGTACTCCAACCAGAAAGCATACCATAAGCAGGAAATTCACTAATTGTCCATAAAAGTGAGGCCTTCATAATGAAATTTTGTTTTTTGTTTTATGCATCCTAAGTAACAACATCATCTGTCCACAACGTCTTCAACTCATCTACCATCGACCTCAAATAGACATTCAAATTTTTTCCAGGGTGGTTTGGACCTGGATTGACCAAGGATAAGAAAAGAAACTACTCATTTATGCACATCCCAGGTGGTAAATTGTTCGGGGTGACAAATACTGGCCAACAAGAGTAAAAAGTAGCTGAATGATCGAACGAGGTGAACCTGTTAGTCAAGAGTCCCAACCTAACATTCTGTGGTTTGACGATAAACGACGGGTGTTTATCATCAAAGTGATTCCATGCCTCATCATCAGCCGAGTGGATGACCATTTCTTGCTTACTACATTTGCCCCCTTTGTGGCATCTCATGTGTTGGGCAGTATTTCTAGACATATAAAGCCTTTGAAGCCTTGGTGTGACTGGAAGGTAACGAAAACCTTGTATGGAATGTCTTTTTTCTTCTTATTACCCATTTATTTAGGTTAAAATCGACTATGGCCACACACGTCACAATTTTTCTTCTCTTTGTCTTCCTTGTAGTACAACATACAATCATTTGGGCATGCATATATCTTCTCAAACCCAAGTCCTAACCCATCTTCTTCGATTGGTAAAAGTTTTCAGGCAACTTCTCGCTTTCCGGTAACATACTCTTGATTATTGACATTAATTGAGTGCAACAGTTCTCATACATGTTGAAATCAGATTTATAATTCAATAGTTGGGAGACTACCGATAACTTAGTATGTTTTTTGCAACCCTCCCACAAAGGCTCATCAGCATCTCTCAACATATTATAGAACTTTGCAGCATCAGGATTCGGCCTGTCTTCCGCATCCCAATTAAAATCTGGCCCAACAACATCCATTATCATGTCCTCAATCTGTTTGTTTCTCCAAAACTTTCTTCCACACAGTCAAATGATTTCGTGGATGGTTTCCCAACCCAATTAGCTTCCCAATGGAGAGACAATTCTTGTAATAATTAACAAAAACCTTTCTGTATAGGTGCAGGGTAACTTCATCTCGAGTTAGGAACTTGTTGTTCTTATAAACTTTACAAGGACACCGTATAGTTCCCTCGTGCACAAAACTTACATTCTTATAAGTGAAGTCAAGAAATTCTTGAACGTTTCACTCAAATTCCCATGATAAATCCATAACCTGACGGTCCATCCAACTCCGGTCAACTAACATTGTTCCACCAATTAAAACAATAAAAAATTCAAAGTTATTCCCATAATCTACAACTAATGCATGTTTCTGCTTAATAAATGTGTTCTTTCCATTCACTAATAGGTGGAGGTTCCTAACCCATTGAAGAATGCATGATCCATATTGCAATTAGTTTTCCAGACTTGTTTGTTTCAAGTAAATTTCGCTAACATCTCCCCTTAGTTCTCCAAGTGCATAACTTAAATTCGGAGCTATCCGAATGAGATAACCCTGAATTCAGTATGTATCCGAAGAACAGGCAAAATATGCTACTGAAATTTACCTGAAACAAAACAAGCATGGAAAAACTAGCTGTAATATGGATCGCGTATTCCTAAACTGTCCACACTGGACAATCCAAAGATTATTTGAACACAAACACTCTCATTGCAAACATATTAATTGGTGAGCAGCAAGAGCATTTGTAATACTTAATAATCTCTAGACGGGCAATCTAAGGGTAGGACCTAAATTATAAGATTTCAAGTGCCAAATAAACCTTTGGTAATTCAACCAATCCAATCCTACATACTAATATAGTAATATACTTGGTGTATCGTTCTCTATTGAATGATATCTAACTTACTAACACACTAACCTATAAACTAGCATACAAACTAATATACTAATACACTAACCTACAAACTAGCATATAAATAAACTAACTGAAATACTAACATACTAAATAACATATTAACATACTAACATACAAACTAACTACCTCACCCACCCACATTCATACACACACTTATCCCATGCACACACACACTAATAAGCCAAGCATTTAAAATATGTATAAGTCAATCTCATCAAATCATACCGAAAAACATATAATATATATCGGATAATTAATATAGTAAAACTTAGATTAGAATTTCAAAAGCTTATAACGTAGATAGCACATTTAGTAAAATCAAGTGTTACAAACGTATCTAACTAGTGGAGGATACAAGCCAAAGTTCAAGAGGCACTTGAGAGTAAAATTAAGAGTGATGAAACCTTGCAAGAAAATAAGATATAAACATTTTTTTTAATAACTAAAATTAATTCAAACGCCAATAATATCAAAATTGTATATATCCATCATTGCCAACATTTAATAGTTCAATTTAAATTTCCTATTAATCCGAACAAGTAATCATCTGCAAACTCTATCATCAAACAACTTATAATTCAAACAAATAATCATTTGTATTCATATTGTTTAAATATAGCGTAAAGAGATTAAGTTGAGAAATAGGAGGAAGATGGAGACTTACCCTTCCTAAATCGTCGTGTGGGCCGTCGAAAACGTCTACAAGTGGTGGGGTTTTTATAGTTTTTGTAGAGAGAAAAAATAGATTGAAAAATTAAAATTTTTGTTTTAGAGAGAGATTTGATTCTTGGCCTAAGGAAGAGACAGAGGAAGGGGAGAAACTTTCTGTCGGTTTAGAGGAGCTGATGCGAACAATGATACACAATGATTAGCTCAATTCTGGATCTCAACTTGTTGAAAAATAAGATTATCCTAACTTTTTTCTTTTTTTTTTATTTTTGTTTTTGTGTGTGTGAGGGGAGGGGGGGAGGAGGTGGTGGGGCTTGACCAAAATGCAAATCCATTTTACTAATAGATAAATTTTCAATTCATCAAACATATACATGATTGTTGTTGACAATAGGAGATTGCCCTACCATATGTACGTAAGAATTGTCACAGCTATGCCACTTACGTAAATAGGATTAGTGGAAGGCCTACAAACTCATTTGGGTTTAATTACTAACATTAATTACTCTAGTCCAAAGCCTATGGTGACCAGTGCGACCAGGTATAGTAGCACGGAGGAGAGAGAAGATGAACAACGAAGAATACACAGGGAAAGAGAGAGAGTACGGTAGAGAGAGAATAGAAAATAGAGGGAAGATGGAGGAATATGGAGAGGTTGCTACCGCCGGAGTGGTCATCGGTGGTGGTTGGTGCGCGTGGCAGGGTGTTAGAGGAGAGGAAGAAATCATGGAAAGAAAGAGAGAAGAAACAAGTTGTGAAAGGAATTTAGGTTAAAACTGTGAATCAAAACTATGTCATTTTAGGCTTCTTTTTTAGAATATACATCAGTGACGAGATTTGTAACTATCACGGGAAGCCCCTCGCTAATATTAATGTTGATATTTGTCTAAGGCTTAAACATTGTTAAGGTTTAAACAAGAGATAGAAGAGTGAAGTTCAATAGTTAAAGGAGTGCACACAAGTGTGCGCCTCACTTTTGGTGTGTGCACACCTCCCCATTTAGCAAGACAAAGAAGTGCGCACAGCTTTAAAGGGTCCAGCATCAGTGTGCGCCGCAGCCCTGCTCCTCCAAGGCCGCGACACCGAGAAAGTGAGGATACTGGAGGAAGGCCAAGGCCGCAGCGCCCCCTACCCAAGGCCGCGACGCCCAGAAAGTGGTGAAAAGATGTTTTACCCAAGGCCGCAGCGTGCCCTGTTGGAGGCCTAGGCGCTAGGCACACTGATGCACACATGATTAACTTGATTCAGCCTTTTGTTAAGTGCGTGGGTGCAAGTCCAAAATGCACAGTATCACTTAGAATTGATGGAGGGCCATTGTTGATTGGTCATCAAGATCTAAAGGTGGAGAATGACACTCAAGATTGGTCAAGAAGTTTGTGCACTATATAAAGGGTTACCTAGCTTCATTCTCAACAACAATTGTGACAAAAGCAATACAAGAGATACAAGAGAGAATTATGTGAGAGTGCAAAGGCACAAAACACAAGAGGGACTCATTGTAGAAATGTTGGTTGTAAAGTGAGAGCATTGTAATAGTTCTTATCTTCTTCCTTTCTTCTCTTCTTGGTTTCTTTAAGAACTTGAGCTTCTTGGAGAGGGTTGCTATAATTGTAAAAGAACCATTGATTTAGTGCAAAGAGTTTAGAGGAACTCACAGGGACGTAGGCTATTGTCGAACATCGATAACAAATCACTTGTCTTCTTTCTTTCTTTGATTTTTGTTCCTATTTTCGATTCCTAATCTTTACAAGTTATTCTAGACTTGGGTGTTTGGAAGATCACCACCTGGGCATCTTGTCAAGGTGATTTCCAATAGTGGTATCAAAGCTTTGGTGAGAGGGTATCGGAGCAAGAACAAGAAGGTGACGGAGTCAAGACTCCAAGAATCAAATATCAACTTCTTGGGTGATTCAAGAACGGAGTAAAGATCAAGATTAGATCATGTTCTTGAGAGTGATTCAAGAATGATGTTAAGATCCATCTTCGATCGTGTTCTTGAGGTTTAAAAGAAAACATTTATGGGTATTGCATAAATCTGGGATCTTGTCCACAAAGATGGCTTCAAATTTTGTTGTTGAGAAGTTTGATGGAAATGGAGATTTTCCCCTATCGAAACAGAATATCAAGGTTGTTCTTATGCAACAGAAAGTTGACTTGGCTATTAAAGAAGATGATGCTTTTCCAACAACTATCACAGAGGACCAGCGGATTGAGATGAAGAATATGGCATATAGCGCCATCTTCCTATATATGTCGGATAGTGTCACAAGGGAATGCGGAGACTCGGAAGATCCAGCTGCAATTTAGAAGAAACTAGATGAGTTGTTTCTTGCAAAGACTCTCCTTAATAAAAGGTATCTTCATAAACAAATCTTTGCTTTTAAATTGAATCCTAATAAAGAGTTGCAAGAGAATCTTGGTGCCAAGATAAGGAGTGCATCAAGTGGTAAAGGGCTATTCTTTAAAGGAAAGCTAGCAACTCAGTATGGCAGTAACCATGGCTACTACCAGGACAGAGGTAGATGAGAGAGCCATGAGAGAGTGCACAACAACATACATGGCTACTACTAGGATAGAGGTAGAAGAGAGAGCCATAGAAGAGTGCACAACAACATGCATGGCTACTATTGGGACAGAGGTAGAGGAGAGAGCCATAGAAGAGGGCATAGCAACATGCATGGCTACTACCGGGATAGAGGTAGAGGAGAGAGCCATGGGAGATGTTTCTACTGCCATAAAGAGGGTCATGTCAAGAAAGATTGCAAGGAGAAGATGAGGGATAAGGAAAGAAGCCATACCAAGAATGGAGAGGCTTCGGTTGCCAAGGAAAAACATAACGATGATGATGTTCTTGTTGGTTGCTCAAGTGTGAGCAAAGGGCAAGAAGGCAGCGGGAAATAGATCTTGGATTTCAGGTGCACTCATCACATGTACACTCACCGGAGTTGGTTCAAGAATTTCAAGGAAACCAATGATGAAAAGGTTTTGATGAGGAATGGCACGGGAGACATCCAGGTGAGGATGTTTAATGGAATGACAAGGCTGCTGAAAGATGTGAGATATCTCCCGGATTTGATGAGGAATTTGATCTCATTAGGGTAGCTGGATTCCATGGGATATACATGCAAGATAGAGAGAGGAAAAATCAAGGTAGCCAAGGGATCTTTGGTAGTGATCAAAGCAGCAATGAAGGATGGACTCTATGAGATGATCGAAGACATGGAGATCAAGGATCAAGCAGCAAGCTTGATGGCTGAGATGGATAAGGCAACCCTTTGGCACACTCGTTTGGGACATATGAGCGAAGAGGGCCTGCAAGTTCTCAGCGAGGATGGCCTACTTGGTGGAAACAAAGTAGAAGAACTTGATTTCTGCAAGTGTTGTATTCTTGAGAAGCAACACTGGGTCAGCTTCAACACCGAGTCAGCTTCAACATCGGAGTGCATAAGTCTAAGAGTATTCTTGACTACATTCATGCGGACCTTTGGGGACCAAAAAGGACACCAACACAAGGAGGTAACTTTTACTTTATGTCTTTAATTGATGATTATTCAAGCAAGGTTTGGGTTTATTTGGTTAGAAATAAATCAAATGCTTTGAATAAGTAAGCGGTGTAGAAAAGGCTAGTAGAGACTCAAATAGGCAGGGTAGTTAAGGTGTTAAGAACCGATAATGGCTTAGAGTGTTTTAACAAAGAACTTGATCAATTCTGTAGGTCAAATAGGATTCTAAGACATAGAACGGTTGTGAAAACCCCTCAGCAAATAAGAGTTGCTGAGAAGATGAATAAGACCCTTATGGAAAATGTTACGTGCATGTTAAATTGATCCGGATTACCCGAATGTTTTTAGGGGAAAGTTGTGTCTATTGCTGCATACTTGTTAAATAGATCACCCTCTAGGGTTGTGTACCATAAGACTCGCGACGAGATATAGAGTGGGAAACCCCCTGAGTTGGACAATCTTAGGACTTTTGGGTGCACTGTGTATGCACAAGAAAATGATGATAGACTTAGCCTAGGATCTGGAAAGCATGTGTTTCTAGGATATTGGGAAGGGACTAAGGGGTATAGTTTGTGGTCCTTAGAGAAAGAAGGATTGAAACTCATAATAAATACGGATGTCTTTTTTAATGAATTATTAGTTCCCTATTTGGAGAAAACTAACCCTGTAGGGGCTAGTGAGCAAATCAGTCCGAAATTTATGGGGCATCGCATCAAGGAGAATTCAGTTCAGGTAGAGCAGAGGAGGCAAGATGGTTCAGACCAGGTTAGAGCCCATTAATGAAGGCCATGCTTAGGGCACTCAAGAGGAGGCTGAACTAGAAGAGAATGATGCAGCAAGTCAGAAAGACTATCAGCTCAAAGAGACTGGGAAAGAAGGCTGGTCGGACCACCTTCAAGATATGGGTTTACGGATGCTGCGAATGCAGCAGCTCTTTGGACAGAAGGAGAGATGAGTTAACAAGATACTTACATTGATGCCATAAGATGTAAGGATTTGCCAAGATAGAAGCTAGCTATGGAGGAAGAAATGGATTCTTTGAGGAAGAACAACTTCTGGGAATTGGTGCACATTCTGGGAAAACAAAGAGTTGTGGATTGTAAGTGGACTTACAAGATCAAAGAAGGGTACCCTCCA
The DNA here is from genome assembly GCA_023935145.1 of Bretschneidera sinensis. NCBI lineage: Eukaryota > Viridiplantae > Streptophyta > Magnoliopsida > Brassicales > Akaniaceae > Bretschneidera > Bretschneidera sinensis. The sequence goes on from CM043702.1 coordinate 21,274,802, forward strand.
GGATATGAAGTCCGAAATAAGGCTAGGCTCGTGGTAAAGGGGTTCACATAAAAAGAAGGCATAGATTTCACCGAAATCTTCTCACTGGTTGTGAAGTACAAGACGATACGGATAGTATTGGCAATGGTGGTCCAATTTGATTGGGAAATCGAGTAAATGGATGTGAAGACAGCATTCTTACATGGAGGGCTTGATGAGACCATCTACATAAGAAAACCCGAAGGCTATGAGGAAGGAAGGCAGGGAGAGTTAGTGTGCAAATTGAAGAAATCTCTCTATGGCCTGAAGCAATCACCTCTGCAATGGAATAAGAGGTTTGATTCCTTTGTGATCAACTTGGGTTTCATGAGGAGCTACTATGATTCATGCTTGTATTACAAGGGGCAGAAGGTTGAGGAAGTGGTGATCATCCTCATCTATGTCATTAATATATTATTAGTTCGGATCAACAGGAAGAGGATGAAAAGGTTTACATCTCAACTTAGTGAGGAGCTCGAGAGGAATGATCTTAGCCTTGCACAAAAGATCCTTGAGATGAGAAGAATTTGGGAAAAAAAAGAGAAACAGGTTGAAGGTTTCTCGATCTTCTATGGAAGATGGTAAACCAATGAAGGTTCCCCTTGCTGGTCATTTCAAGTTCTGCAGCGAACAATGTCCTAGAATGGATGAGGAGAATAAGGAAATAAAAAAAGTCCCTTACTCTAGTGTGGTTGGACCAATCATGGTCATGATGGTGAGCACTAGACCCAACATTTCTCAGGCAATGGGTGTTCTCAGCAGATTTGTGAGTAATTCCGGAAAGGAGCTTTGGCTTGGGATGAAGTGGTTGCTGAGGTATTGGAAGGCTCGGTGGCAGTCAGTGGTAGCACTCTTAACAATCGAGGCTGAGTACATAGCGGCTATAGAAGCCATTAAGGAGGCTATATGGTGTAAAGGCTTGTTGGATGAGTGGATGGTCCTAAAAGAGCAGGTGGTGGTGTATTTGGTTAACCAAAGTGCATGGCACTTGTGTAGGAATCCGGTGTTCCATAGGAGGACAAAGCACATGGATAAGGTAGCCATGGAGGAAAGTCCTGAAGATTTAGGCACCAAGGTTCTACCTCTAAAAAGGTCCAATCATTGCCTTGGATTTCTTAGGAATGGAGTCTGTTGAATGATGACTCAAAATGAGTTTGGATCCTAAAGTTCTATGCATAATGGGTTCGGGTTTAAACGCTTAGACAAAGGTAGAGATTGTTGATATTTGTATAAGGTTTAAACATGGTTTAAATATGGTTAAGGTTTAAACAAGAGATGGAAGAGTGAAATTCAGCATGTTAAAGGAGTGCACACAAGTGTGCACCTCACTTTTGGTGTGTGCACACCTCTCCATTCAGCAAGACAAAGAAATGCACACAACTTTGAAAGGTCCAGCATCAGTGTGCGCCATAGCCTTACTCCTCCCAGGCCCTGGTACCCAGCAAGTGAGGATGTTGGAGGAAGGCCAAGGCCACGGCACCCCCTAACCAAGGTTGTGGAGCCCAGAAAGTGGTGAAAATGTGTTTTGCCCAAGGCCACAACGCGCCCTGTTGGAGGCCTAGGCGCTAGGCACACTGATGCACACATGATTAACTTGATTTAGCCTTTTGTTAAGTGAGTGGGTGCAAGTCTAAAATGCACAGCATCACTTAGAATTGATGGAGGGCCATGGTTGATTGGTCATCAAGATCTAAGGGTGGAGAATGACACTCAAGATTGGTCAAGAAGTTGGTGCACTATATAAAGGGTCACCTAGTTTTATTCTCAACAACAATTGTGACAAAAGCAATACAAGAGATACAAGAGAGAATTGTGTGAGAGTGCAAAGACACAAAACACTAGAGGGACTCATTGTAGAGAGGCTGGTTGTAAAGTGAGAGAAGTATAAATTAGATAGAGAGCATTGTAATAGTTCTTATCTTCTTCCTTTCTTCTTTTCTTGGTTTCTTCAAGAACTTGAGCTTCTTGGAGAGGGTTGCTGTGATTGTAAAAGAACCATTGATTCAGTGCAGAGAGTTCAGAGGAACTCACGGGGACGTAGGCTATTGTCGAACCTCGATAACAATTCGCTTGTCTTCTTTCTTTCTTTGATTTCTGTTCCTGTTTTCGATTCCTAATCTTTACAAGTCATTCTAGACTTGGGTGTTTGGAAGATCACCACTTGGGCATCTTGTCAAGGTGATTTCCAACAATTAATATACATTATTTTTTGAATTTCCTAAAACCAGATATTTTGGATATATATCAGCGAGAGGATTATTAAATATCGACGACGGGCATCAAAGTATCAGTGATGGATAAAAATTATTAGCAACGGGATTCCCCTCACTGATAATCTTCCAGAAAATAAAGCTTAATCAGCTACGGGGAGTTGCCCGTTGCTACTATTCCCAACGCAGAAAAGACTTTTTTCTTGTAGTGTTGTTTTGGACACCCTACTCAATGGTTGTCACGACTTGCTACAATATCCATTTTAGTGATTTTTAAAGAATAAAATAATAAATTATAAATGAATTTTCTACACATATCTCGTTGTTACTAGTTAATATTATTCTGATATCCGTAATTGGTATCTAAAACATATGTTCCAATATCAGCCTTTCTTAAAAAAAATTGTAGCTTATTGTGAAATAAGCCAAAGGACCCTAACCACAGGCATGTTTTGATTATTGCAATAGGCTTAGCATTTTTTCTCTTTCGTTATTGGACAACGAGTTGCGAAGCCAATGAGGTCTTAATCTTGTGATTAAGCAGAAACTCTAACATTATAAATCGTAGATTTGATTCTCAATGATTTTAAGTATATGTTATTTCTTCAATTTATATGTTGGTTATTTTTTCTCACTATATGCGAGATTGTGTGGGCTATTGCACGTAGTGATTGTATTGTTTCTATTGAGTTTATTGAGTTATGATCAAATAATTGTATGATTGTACTTATATTTCACAGCTTTCAATAAAAAAAATTATTACTAAAACAGAAGTTGTGAACCACCCAATGCCATTTTTCTATTTGATTTTGTGCCTATTTGGTAGAGTTTTTCAAATAGCTTTTGGGCCAAAATTCATAAACTATACCAAACATTTCTTTTTAGTATGTTTTTTTTTTATGAATCAAAAACTGAAAACAAATTTAAAAAAGTTGATTTAGGCATCATTAGCCAGGTTTTGTAACTTTTAATATCAGAATCAGTTTTGATGTTATTTATGTTCTTAAAATACTCTTGTGTGACAAAAGTATTTACACTATTGCCACTAAATAAATCACCAGTCATTCTTCCTAATCAAATCCAAATGTAACAATGATGTATCCATTATTATTAGAATGTTGATATTATTATTTAATAAAAAGAATATTTTATTTATTTAATAAAAATAGTATTATTAATTTAATTTAATTATTAATAAATAGTGTTATTTTATTTTTTCGTATTTTTGTGAATAAAATTAATATATTAATGTTTTATAAATAATAAAGTCAATTTGATAAGAAAAAGACATTTAAATAGTCAAATAGTACTCATATACATTTTTTAGTAATTTCAACATCTATTAACAGTTTTACAACTTACTTACCAAAAATATCAATTAAATTGACAAAAATTTTAGAGTTCTGGTTATCTTAATTTTGAGAGAAAACTTTAAACTAAAGTTAAGCTCATCTTAACCATTCAATTGTTTTTGGATAGACAAGATTTTATCACAAAAAAATTGTTATATCATTTTTTAAGAATCCATCTAAATTGTATTGTTGACATGACATTATTTTTATTTAGTGGTAAAATTATGTCCATCCAAAAATAATTGAAGGATTAAGATGAGTTTAACTTTAGTTTAAAGTTCCATCTCAAAATTGAGATAACCGAAATCAAAATTTTTAATACAATTTTTACAACAAAAAAAAAACAAATAGCTTTTATCTCAACAACACTTTTACCTAAAACTATTTTAGAATCACTTTTGCATTCATATAACATAATTAAAACTTAAACTAAACGAACTAATATAGATCATGTTTGGATTATGCTTTCAGCAGCACTTAAATGCAAAATCCAAACATGGCCATAATGTTCTTAGTTTGTATCCGCTAACATAAGCATTAGACTAGTAGTGTGAACTCACTGAATGGGTTAGTAAACTTCAATAATAGGACCGAACATTTAAGGGCCCTACCATCCAACAGATCCTTCTAAGAAATGAAGCACTTAGACTCATTTACATTTACACACGGAAAAATTCTACACCCCTCTTTCCCTTTAATGAGTTTGCGATTGAATAAAAATATTGATTCAATGAGCTTGTGCTTACAGTGAGCACGAACTCATGTTGTGAATTCAACCGTTGGATTTGGTCCACAATAATGCATGGAGTATATGTTAAGACACAGAGAGAGAGAGAGAGAGCGAGACAGATGGGTTGACTTTTAAATCAACGTTGACGTCAAAGTCGTCATATCCTACACCTAGTTCATTACGCTTAGCTCCCTTGCCCAGCTGTTTCCTTTACCATTCCAGGAAGCTTCTCTGTTGTATAGACTATATTATTTTTGGTAACTTAAACCATATTTTTTACCCTTTATAACCATTTTTCAGATCAAAGCTGTTGTAGTCTTAACTCTAATTAATTTCAACCTCCTACCTCTTCTTTCTCTGTGTCATCAATGGCTGCCAAACGGTTTTTTGATGAATCGGGTTCAGACCCTGATCAACCAACAGAGAAACGGATAAGAACTAGACCTTCTTTTGCTTCGTATGTGTTTAAATTTATATGCACCATGATTTTTATTCTATTTTCTTTATGCTTTTTTTTCACCTTTCTAATCCATAAGAGATACAGATCGTTAATTTTTAGCTTCGAAAATGATTAATCGATCATCTCTTAATTATTAATTTGTTCCATACCCATAAAATAATAAATATGATTTTTCATTCTTTAAAGAAAAAGTGGGTGATGGGTTAAATATAGAAGCTGATCTTACTTATTTGCAACTGTTTTCTCTATCCTGACAGTGTCATTGGAGAAGTGGTTATGGTGAATTCCTTGCAGAACTTGTGCTCAGCCCTGGAGCCTGTGCTTAGAAGAGTGGTATGTAATTTCATGCTCTTCTTTATATAATATCCACTTCAATATATATAAACAGATAACAAATATATTTTTCAGTTAATTATAACATGTTTAATTGTTAGCAAAGTTGTCACGGGTCGAGAGTTGCTCCCAATTCGATTTAGTGTACCACCAACGTATCACCGGTGTGACTCATTTGATCATTGGTGACACAAGTAGCTAACTGTTTTTCATTATCAGGTTAACGAAGAAATGGAACGTGGTCTGAAACAAAAATTCCGGTCTTTCACGAGGTCCCCATCGTTGCGAATTCGAGCACCAGAACCTTCAAGCCTACAGCTAATTTTCAGGAAGACATTCTTGATACCACTATTCACCGGCAGCAAAATCATGGACGCCGACAACAATCAACTTCAAATCCTTGTTGTTGACAGAAGGGGTGATTCAATGGTTCCGGTAACTCTTCCTCACCCAATCAAAGTGGATATAGTCGTTGTCGATGGAGACTTCCCTCCCGGTGATCGTGATAACTGGACTAGTAATGACTTCGAGAAGAACATCGTGAAAGAGAGAACTGGGAAACGGCCTTTGCTTACTGGAGACGTAAACGTCACCGTAAGGGATGGAGTTGCGGAAATTGGTGACATCGAGTTCACCGATAATTCGAGCTGGATTCGTAGCCGCAAGTTCAGAATTGGTGCAAAAGTGGCGCAAGGGAGTTTACCGATACGTGAAGGCATGACTGAAGCCTTTGTAGTTAAAGATCACCGTGGAGAATGTAAGTTCCCCCGTATTCTTCTACTTAAAATATTACTTTCACAACAAATATCTCGATTTAAATTTAGTTACCTTTTACTAATTTTACAGGTTAGTAGTTATGCTTAGATTTTGCTGTGTGCATCCATAGTCTTCAATTTAGCTTAGCAGTTTCATGAAAATAATATTTTTATAACCACTGAAAGGCAATTTAGTAATAGAATTCGGGATCTTATGGTGTAACATCTTAAACTCAACACTTTCGATTATGTAATTAAATATTTTGTTTTCTTGATACATAGAATGTAAAGGATCAAGCTCTGTCAATCAAAAATATTTAAAGTCTGAACTGATTCCTCGATCATGAATTTTAAGATTAATAGTAAAATTATATAAAAGGAATTAAAAGTCTTGTTTATAGATAATAGTAATACTTTAATTATGAATGGTCTAGTTTTAGTATCAATAATGATAAAGTGAACGTAAATCATTCCCCTCACATTTAGTTTTTGTAATTTTTGGTTCTCAATTAATTGTAATTTATTTTAATCTAAAATACAATTTAATCATTAAATTACATATTAAATTAAAATAAAGTGCAGTTAATTAAAAACCAATCAATTTGATATCTTAATTAAATTCTTATTCCCCTTTTTGTGTGTTGTTTTTAGTGTCGGGTTGGTGGCTGATGGCTCATACTTTATTCTCATCTCATCTCTTTCAAATGATAACTACTTAAATAAAATGTAAATCTGTTGTGTATGGCCCATTTTATAAAGTCGATGCTACACTAAAATTCCTCAAAACAAAAAAGATTAAAATAAGTCACGGGTCAAACTATTGTATTGACCAAACCGAACATATATAATAATCCATAATTAAACCTTTTTATGAACAAAATTAGGGAGGATGGATGGTGTGTTGCCGTCTCATCAAGCTTATGTGTTCTGCTTGATTAAAGTGCATTTAAAATAATTTTAGCTTATCTCAAATAATTAAATATATATATATATATAAGCTAGTTAAGTTTCTCAAAATCATCATAGAATCGAATAACCAAATTAACATTTTTTTTATAAATAAAAAGATTTGTTGTAGAAAAAATATTATTTTTTTTGTCTCATAATTTTTGTCGCATTTACTATTTAACTAATTAAATAAATAATTTTTTTATTGTTAAATTATTAAGAAATTTTTTTCTTCATATATACATAAATAGTTTAAAAGTTTTTAAAAAATAAATTTTCTTTTGTATTTTTTAAAATATATATATATAATAATTAAAGTTAAATTTAAATAAAAAAAATGATAAGTGATTAAAATTATTGAACATAAAGAATATTTTTTATTTGTGGTGACTAATGACCCAAATCTAAATAAATTTAAATGCAAATATTCTTAAAACCCAGGGCCACTGTATAATATTTTAGGTTTAGATAGGTATTGCATTCCCCTTTCAAGTGATTTTCGGTCAACATACAGCGGCCTGTCCGAGCAATTCTTTATTATATCGGATTTAAAGTTTATCTAACTTTTTATTGATAATTTAAAAAATTTTATTAATAATATTATTTTTTTTAATAATTTTAGAGAATTTCATTGATAACATCGATATAAATATAAAATAAAAAAATAATATTATTAATAAAAATATTAAAATTATCGATAAAATTTTAAATAAATCTAAAATATTGATTTAAAACTCGATCTAAATCAAAAAAAAAAAAATTATAAAGATGCTTGTTTAAAGTGACTCCAAGCTTATATGGGTCCCTGGATGTAACCTTTCAACCAGTGATAAAACCCCCACATAACAATCCTCCATGTATTTAATAAGCAAGTCTTCATTTTGATTCTTCTAAATCCGGGCGGCTGTGGTCTTCAGTCAATGATTTAATATGTATATATGTACCACCATTTTTGTCTTGATTAATGTACTTATCAAAAGTCTTGTCAAATGATAGGTTTAGATATATTTTACGACTAAGGTTGTTTTGGTTATAATAAAAATTAATATTTAAAGAAATTTTGATTTTTTAAAAAATTTTATTTTAAATTTATTTGACGATAAAAAATGATATTTTTAATAGATTTTAAAAAATATCTAATATGTTAATAATATTTTAATAAATTTAAAAATAATATAATATAATTTACTTTATGAAAAAATTGTTCGATAAAAGAAAAATCAATGTAAAAACCGTACCAAAAATATCCAAATAAGTCAAGATGAATTGTGCCCTTATGGGTTTTAGATTTGTTATTTTTATTAATTATTGGGTTTTAGAATCCTGCCCTCAATTTGTGGTACTTATTTTTTTAATTCTTTTCTTTTTGGGATGTGGGATTTTTACCTACTTTCCAACTATATAAAGTAGCTAGTAATTAATTAATTTAATTTCCTTAATTCACATATGAAGTGTACAAGAAACATCATCCACCGATGTTAGAAGATGAAGTATGGCGTCTGGAGAAGATTGGAAAAGATGGAGCTTTCCACAAGAAGCTTACCCATGAGAAAATTAAGACAGTTCAAGACTTCTTGAAGTTATCAGTAGTTGATCCAGGAAAGCTCAGAAAGGTATGAATTACACTTTAAAAATTGTTATTAATATTCCACATGGTTTATTTTAATACTTAAATTTACAATAATATTCTATTTGTTTTGTGTACTTTAATAGATTTTAGGTGCTGGAATGTCTGAGAAAATGTGGGAAGTGACGATAAAGCATGCAAGGGAATGTGTAATGGGGAACAAACTTTATATTTTTCGTGGAACTAATTACACTATCATCTTAAACCCTATTTGCCAACTCATTAAAGCCGTGATTAACGGTCATGTATACCCTAATCGAGATATGACAAGCATGAACAGGGTATGCCTTTCACTTGCTTCAAATTAAGTTTATAATTTTACTACTCATAAAAAAAGGGTTCATAATATTACTATATTAATGCGTTCTCTTTTATATGTTGTTTTTGGCGTCCACAGGTTTATATCGAGAATTTAATCAGACAAGCACATGCAAATTGTTACTCGCTAGAAGAAGTAGAAAGTGTTTGCAATGAGACTGCACTACTAACACAAGGTATTTATTTTAATAAATCAATTAAGCAAGATCGAACTAACAATCGTTAGATTTTAAAAATATTTTAGAGAAAACGAATTCAAATTTACAAAAGCTTGAGCTTAGTGAATTATTTTTTTTATTTTATATCATGGTACATTAAAATTTTTAAACCTTACTAATTATTAGTTACTTCTAATTGAATGAAAAAGGTGATATGGGAGAGCAATATCCCGAATGGGTACCCTACTGACAAATCTATTGGAGTCAGGCTGCGATGATTGGCAAATAAATTCAACATATCTCAACACTACTCCAGTTTAACTTGGCGTCCGCTTTAGCATCACGGAGTCATTATCTGATGCTGATTTGTCTCTTCCATTAATAGGAGTTAATGGTAGATAAGGAACCCCACTTAGACGAAAATGTTGTGGCGTTAGTATGCGAAAATGTAATGTTCTTTTAAGCGACATCGATTGTCTTCAGTTCTAATTACCTTCCTTCTGTCTTGTCAAATTTTCATTTTAAACCATAGCAATTATGTAAATTAATAATTAAAGGGAAAAGAAGCTGCAAAAAAGTTTTTTAAAAAAAATAGAAGAACATACTCTATCAATCAATGAAAACGTATCATGCAAACACGAAACGAAAAATAGAAATTTAATCCGTAGATCCATATTTTACTATTTGATTTTCAAGGGATTGTCAGTGGAATTCTTGGGCAACCGTATGCCGCCATTCTGGTCGACACATTCTAGCTGCTCTCCAGCTGGCTTACTCAGCTGGTCGGCGTGACACCAACCACTCGATGCCGAGCAAGAGGACCTCCCCCATTTTTTTTTTTTTTTTTGCTAAGTCTTGTTTCTTTCGATATCATTGATGGCTGACTGTTGTGGCCTTATCGACGTGACCCTACCGTTGGTGTTTGGGTGTGTTGTGATCTCACATTCCACTACGAGTGACATCTCTCACTTAACTTTGGGCACTTTCATCAAGTGTTTTGACTCTTCAGTTGAAGTTAGACACTTTTATCATTAGTTACTCTTCACTTGATGTTACACGAGTTCATCAAGCTTTACGTACTCCTCAATTGACATTAGATGCGTTCATCAAGTGTTCTTATGGAGTGAGGTCTTGCTATCAAAGCAAGGAGATCCAAACTTTGGAGGCATGTTTTGCGGGCTTTGAATTTTATTATAGGGAAGTCGATCATATGTTTAAAGAGGTATACCTTACCATTATGGCTAGAGTTTTAGTCTTTGACCATTTCAGCTCGGCATAGCAAGATTTTTCTAGGGTTTTAGAACCCTTGCTACCGTCAAAGTAGTTATTTGAAAGGGTAAATTATAGTATCATACCAAAAGTTAGGGAGTAATTACCGAAACATAATTGTGGTATTTGAAATTATTGTTTCATACCTGTTAGAAGTTTAACTTCACAGAACTCGTTAAATCATAACAGAGCAAGAGAATTATCTGGATGACCCTTAAATTAAAGCTGGTGAACCTTCCTTAAATTAAAAGAAAATATTTCTAATGGGGTTTTCTCTTTCAAAAATTTTTTTGTGTTCCATTCTTTTTAAGATCCAAACCAAGGATAATTACTTCCTCAACTTTCTCTCTCTCTCTCTCTATATATATATATATATATATATATGATCTCCAGGAAAACGAAAAGCATAACAAAATTAGAAACAAACTTCAACCCTGATTGCTGAGTAGGTCAAAGAAAAACTTAGAGACCGTAAAAAATCAACTCGATTAGTCCTAAAAGTAAAATAGAAAAATACACAAATCCCAACTTTTATACTCTCTGAGAATTCTATTTTCTTCTCTCCCCATAACTTTCCCAAAAACCAAATAAATAAATAAAAACACAGAGATAGAGAAATTCAACACCACAGACGGCTTTGAACTAGGGGCATCCTATACAAACCACTGCTACCACCACCGCCACCACCTACACCACCCAGGTGATGATGAGAGATTGAATGATCGAGATCGTAGAGCAGCCCACGTAATATGCACTGCTCAGTGTTCAATACCATATAAACAAGAATCAAAAGTATGAATCCAATCTAACCCAGTTTGACTTTATCTATTCTTGGAAATTCTTCAAAATAAAAAATTCCTCAAAACCCAATCTACATCCCCCACTAATCTTTCCACTCATGCCGAGAATAAGGACTTAAATTACAGAAAAGTTCAAATGAAATAATTTGAGATATTTATCTATAAAATTGCCTCCTGAAATACAAGAAGTTGAAACTCTACATCCCTATAAAAAAAATAAAAATAAAAAGACTTACAAGCAATTCCCAAATTTTAAATCAAGGACAAAACCCCAAATTTATCCATTATGATTATCCATCTCACAAAGAACTCTCATAACATCAACAATTTCATAACACCAACAATTACTCTTCTTCCCTAGCTCCCCAACAACATTTTTTGGGAAGAAAGAGGAGTTTCATAACCACACTAGACCCCCTTCTGCAAACGCGCCCGATCACACAAGCCTGGTGCATGCACTCTAAACTCGCGTGACGTAACCATCTCCGATAGACACCTCACTGCCAAGCTCTTCCCGAGAAACCCACATTATGATGATGAAGATCAAATTAGGTTGTTGATTCTCACTCTTTTAGCTTACCAAGATGGGATCTTGCGGCTCAAAATCGACGAGGACTATTCCCCAGCCCACCCAAGAAGCAATTCCAAATTCCTGACGTAATCATACTGAAATTTGATGATAAGAAGCTTTGGTTGCATAGGTTTTCAACGGAGATGATCAACGACGATGTGGCCTATCTTCAATAGTCTACCCATCCGAAGGCTACAACGTAGTGCTCCAGCATAACCCGCTCGAGGACTGCGTGCGCGAAAAAGCGGTCATAAGTATGATGATGAAGACGGTAGTCCCCAATCGTGGAAAAAACGACACCCAAATAAGGTGTTGACGGTGGTGGAAAAAAATTTGGATGACACTGGTTGTGGTGGGTGGTGGGTGGTGAGGATGATAATGAAGACGATGTCGTATCGAGCGAGGCAAGATAGGACTCGTACCAATGTTTGACTATAAAAATCATAAAATTTTGATATTTTGTTGAAGTAGAAGAAGAAAAGCAAGAAAAATGAATATTGGATTTTTTTTAATTAAATTGTTTACAGTGAAGACGGTGAGATAACATAAAAGATATTGGAAAAAAAATGTGTTATGCAATGATAATGACTGTAGAAGAAGAACACATTTAACTAGGGGCATTTATGCGTTTTAAAAAAAAAAAAATCTAACGTAACTTGACATTTGACCAAAATTTTCATGTTTGACAAACGGGGTCAATAACAAACCTCATGTATGAAACAATAATTTTCAATACCACATATATGTTTCGGGAATTATCCCATAACCTCATGAATGATTCGATAATTACCCCATAACCTTAGGTATGATACTGTAATTTACCCTATTTGAAATCAAAGTTAAAGCTTTCGACCCGGCACTGAGCACGCGTGTCATTTCACTTAAACTTTGGCTCATCGAGTCAAAATGATTGAACTATTCTGCCAAACTTAGATTTTGTACCTTATGATAATTGTTCCAAAATTGGAGGATTCCAAAAAAAAATTTAAAACCATGAGCACAAAGCTTAATACTGGTATATTAGAAGTAGTTGAGCATAACAATGTCAAAACAAACACTACATCAGTTTAGGCCTTTGACAACATAAATTTAATAGCGGATGCATAGAATAGTGCAGCCCAAATCCTATCCAATAACATTTTTTTTGTATTGCTACCCCTTGGCTTAAAATTTATATAGATAATAGCATTTGCGGAACCAATTCATATCACATTAAAAACCTGAAGATCTCTTTATGCTAAAAGGAAAAAAAAATAAAAAATCTCGCAAAGTCCTCTCTTCAGTCTTCACTCTTCCCCATGTTCTCTTCTATCCAAATTTTCTTCCATAAAAAAATCTTCTCCTCACACGATTTCTTCACATTCGAAGAAATAAAACTGAAAGAAAAATTAAAATAAAACAAATTCTCAATTTTCTTCATATTCTATTCTTCATTTTCGAACCACTGAATTCTTCATCGTACCGTCATCTCCTAATTCGCCATCTTCATCTCTCGAAAGTTAGCTTCTTAGTTTCTCTCTTTCAAAAATTTGTTTCCCAATCTCTCTTCACATACACGAATTATTTTTAACAAAAGTTCAAATTAAAGCGTGAAGAATCTAGATATTTGTATATTTAAAATCGGTGTTGTACGATACATTGGCTAAGCTCTTTAGGTACGCAATTTTTTTTTCTTAGATTCATCTCGTTGGAGCTGAAGAAATGAAGTTGATGAAACTATTATTGTAATTTTTGGAGTTAATAGGTGCTCTGTAAACGACTAAGAGCTAACACCATTGCCTTAGTTTTCTTCTATTATACTATCGCTTGCTGTTGTTTATTGACATTATAGAATATTAGTTCAGTAACATAATACATATAGTAGAACTGTAATATATAATAAGAATTGCAATATTATTATCACTAAGGTTATTTTGATCTAGACTACAACTTGTTGGCCTAGTGATCACCTTCGGGTTATACATATAGGAGACCAAAATTCAACCCCTCTTCCCGTCAATGTTAAAAAAAAATGGTTATTAGGTATTTAAAGACATGAGATAGGAAGGTAGAGTGGTTACCTCGTTTGAATTTTTAAAAAATAATTATAAGGTAAAACGTGATAAATTAATACATTTCAATCCATTTCTTCAATAACCCACAAATTAGAGGGTATAAAAAAAATTGGAGTTTGAGGGGATTAAATTCCTCCTATTCTTTTCCGTCTATCTTTCAAAAAAAACTTTTAGACAGGTTGTAAAATCCAATCACCTCCCTTCCCCTCCCCTCCAATCCCATCAGTCCTAAACACATTTTGAGTCTCTCTTTCTTTCTCCTCAACAACTTTCTGCTTCTCTCATTGACAAAGCCTATCTCTCTCTCTTCTATAAGAATGTCGCTACTCCTCGCCAGCTGTCAAGGGCTGGATTTTTCCCATCCTAACCCATGCGGCACTAGTCATGGCCAACCCATTTGGCCTTGACTAGTAAGCCTCTCACTAAAGAAAATCTAAATAAGAAGATGGTTTACAAGAAAGAGTTTTAGAAGAGAAGAGAAGAGAAAAAGAAAATATGCTCTCACATTGTAAGTATTATTAAGGTGCTGGAAAAATACTAAGTGGTTACAATGAGAGGTAAGCTGGCCTTTATATAGACAAACCCCTAGAAAAGAACAGGAAAGTAAACTAGTACTACTTCTACACTCAATAGGAAATTTCAATACTACTAAGACAAGTTAGATAACAAAAAGGTAGAAATCCTAAGAAAACAATGTAAAGAGAGTTGCTATCCTGCACACGTGCGCTGGGCACTCGCACTACGCTATGGCGGTGTTGATAGAGCCTGGTACTGGGCCTATTGGGCTGGTGCATTTTGGTGTCCATGTCCAAGTCTCGTGCACCATCTCTATGGTCTATGATGAGTGCCAAATATTGCATATTTTGGTCACTTAATTTACATTTGTTAGCTTAGGAATTTGTTACTTTGAGTTGTTTTTCGTTGTATTACAGGTTTACAAGCTTGGAAAGGAGTTTCACTAAATTGCCAGAATTGCTCATACAGATCAGTCATTTTTTAGGATTAAACTGTATTGATTTAGGAAGAATCAGGATATGAGCCATATATGCTTGAAAAGATCCGGATGTCCATTTTCTGAGGAATTTTACGGATCAATAAAATGATTTTTCTAGAGAAAGTTATGGCAGTTTTAGTAGACAAATGTCAGGCTATGCATGATTTCAGCATGACAGATCAGCCATTTTTTAGGATTTAACTGTATTGATTCAGGAAGAACCAGGAGATGATCCATATATGCTTGGAAAGATCCGGATGTCTATTTTTTTGGAGAATTTCATGGATCAATAAAATGATTTTTATAGAGAAAGTTATGGCAGTTTTAGTAGACAAATGTCAAAGAGCAAAAGCTGGAATCTGCAGTATCCCACATCGGATTGGAAACACATTGCACTTGTGATGTTTCCCTATATAAGCCCCTCTTCACTTCATCTTTAGTGTGCAATCCAAGTGCCATTTTGGTGCAATTTGGAGGACTTCTACTAGCATTGGATCTCCAAAGGCTTTGTTACCACGAGGGGAAGCGTCGCCCAACAGCGAGTGGAATTTCTCCCATGTATAGTCAGTTTTAATTTACTGTTTTTGTTATTTAATGTTTAGTACTATTATTGTGAACTTTAGTTTCATGATTATGAGTGGCTAAAATCTTCAACTAAGGTTGAAGATGAAGCCTCACCGTTGTTTGGCATAAGATTTTCATATTTGTTTATACAATTCTGATTTTTTTTTTAGTATAAATGTTCTAGTCAATTGTTTGAGTAAATTCTTACGATTGATAGCTTTTAAATTGTTCTGTTGGATATTCCGTGTGTTTCGTCTGATGGATACATCGAATCATTTTTTATTAAATTAGATATCCTTTGTGATTTGTTAAAAGCGGATACATTGGATTGTTTTGGTTTAATTGGAATATTTGTTGTGATTTATTTAAAGTTGGATTCATAGAATGTTTTGATAGAATATTTTTATAGAACATGAAAATATATGCTTTACTTTGGTGGGGTGGATTCAGAAACCTTAGTGTTTTTATCATTAGTTTTTAAATCAATTTAGTTTAGTTTATCTTGTTTGCAACATACAATTACAAATTTGGAACTAGGTTAAAATAGACTTAGTTTAGATAAAAATATATTTTCACAACGCAATTCCTTGTGGATTCGACCTCGCACTTGCACACACTATATTGCAGACAACTCGTGTGCTTGCGAGTAATTTAAAACTCACAACAGTCTACGCGCGCTTGATATTTGGGCTTCTAGGCTGGGCTCAATCCTGCACACAATAGGCGTGCACCCTGATTAGTGCCAGACACTGGAGTCCTTTGTTTGGGTCTGTTGGGCCTGTACGTTGTGGCCCTGATGCAGGCTCACGATTGTTGTGCGATAATCTACCTAAATTAATAAGCAAATAATCAAACTTGTTTTACTTGCAAGCGCACAAGGTCAACAGTGGCATAGTGTGCAAATGCGAGATCATCTCCACGAGGATTGGTAAATTTTGTTTTTAGAATCAGTTTCACAATGTAAAAATTATAGAAATAAATATTGAGTCTAGATTGATAATGGTAAGAACATAAGGCTTTGATATCCACCACTAATCATACTTTCCTAGTAAGTAATGTGCCAATGCGCTAGCCCTACCATGAATACCTAATGGTTGTCAACCTAAGGGCTTGGTCTGGTCCTTAAGCTATTGATCTCCTTAGCAATAAGTTAGGCATGGTGTATACTCTAACTTTTTTCTCTCTTAAGGGATTCAGCATGGTGTATACTGAGTTGTTCCTTAAGAGAGCATAAGGTTTGTCGAATTTGAAAACCACATGAAACCTAAGGCATGTTGTATACACCTGGTTTCCCATGTTGATTAACCCGAGTATAAGGTGTGGATTTCTTTTGTTACTATTGTTAGTCCCAGGACTCGGTCATCCAAATTGATCTAACTAACTAATTCGTACCACATGCATACGTTGATCAGACAAACACATATGAGGAATTCAATAAAAACAGGCTTTAATCAATTAAAACATCATAACATGGCTATTTGCAAAGGCAACAATACTCATATATAGAAAAGCATAATTAGGGCTTCAATCGAGCCCTATTAAGGAGTTAGTTACACATACTGATTATGCTAAACTTCGTCATAATATAAACTAAGTAGAAAAGAATAAACCCGAAAAATACTATGGAGAAGAGTCGTCAATTCCTCTCCAAAGCTTGCAACTCAAAAGCCAAATAAAAAGTGAAGTTTTTGTGTTTTACAAGCCTATATATAGGGTTCTAAGGACACTTTGAAACCCTAATTTCCAAAATAAGACCTGGAGATATCTTTCCAAAACTGGCTCTACCACCTCTCTGTGCGTGTGCACTCGATCTTATGATCTTGTGCTCGAGCTTTCTAGGTGTGCGCATGAGTGCTTGTGCACTCGATCATAGAAACTTTGTGTTCGATCGAACTTAGTTGGTTCCAGATCTTTAGTTTTCTTCCTTAGAGCTCCAAAATGCTATCTTTTCTTCAAAAACCTATAAAAAAACACAGAAAACACAAAAATAAAGTAGAATATACTAAAATACATAAATAAATAGCTTAACAACTATAAATTAAGGGGCTTAAATATGAATATTTAAGCACTTATCACACCCCCAAACTTATATATTGCTAGTCCCTTAGCAATACAAAACAAAAAACTAATTGAAAAGCAAAATCAAAAATAAATTCATCTTTCATGATTTTTGAAAATTTGGGTTGCACATAGAACCATGATGTTTGTTCATGAGTAGGCTTAAAATATAAACATATCTTTGCAATGAATAATAGTTTTAAATTCTAATTACTTACACAAGGCTAGTTTAAGGCAGTACAAGTTTGTCTTAGTGTGTGGTGAATTAGTACATAAAAGATTAAGCTTCCAAATAACTCCAATATATAGTGTTTCGGTGTCCTAACATTCATCGAATTCCCTATCAGAATGAACAATAATGGCATAGTTTTATTTCTTTCCTTTTTCATTTATCATGAGATTTTTGCCACATTAAGTTCCATTAAGCTTTCTAATTAACCCATGTAGCGAGTGTTTAGCCAGTGACTCCCAAACCAGATGATTTTAAGGCATTAGGTGAAAAAACACCATAAGAACTTAGTAACTCGAGTAAAAAAGGCTACGAAACTAACTGGTCTTAATGCTGCCACGAAAAATTTCCACATTTTAACGTGAACACTCACTGCTTACTGAGGTAAGAGGTCAAGTTACTCAGTGGAAACTTTATTTAATGATCATTATAAGCACAATTCCCACATTTTAACGTGAACACTCACTGCTTACTGAGGCAAGAGGTCTAGTTACTTAGTGGAAACTTGATTTAATGATCATTAGGAGCATTTTATTTTCTTTTTTGTGCAATAAACATTTTTTTCTCTATTTTTCTATGCCAAAGTGTTCTTCTAACAAGTTATCCGATTACAGTTAGGTCATGGAAACATAAACATAAAAATTATATGTCATACCCCACACAATTATATGCTAATGTGCTCGTGTCAGATTTAGATTAAACTTGTGAATTCTTAAGTGCCTTGAGGTAGGTAATTAAAATTTTAAAACTTTTATTACTAGACCATGTGTTCTAAATTTTAAGCTTACTGATGAAGTTTTATCATAATATTTGTTTTAAATCAACCCAAATTTTCAAAATAATATAAACATGCATTTATCTTTTCAATAATACTAAAAAAAACTGGGCAGAGTGTGTGAATGTGTCTCCCATACCCCCAAACTTAATGTACACATTATCCCCAATGTGTGAGTGACATGGAAAGATCTGACCTGGGAGATGGAGAACTAGATGGCTGGCATGGCTTGTAGCACACCCCTAAACTTGAACTTGAGGCAGTCACTATGTCCCTAAAAATGAAAAACAAACGTAATATTGGAAAACAAGAAATACTAATAAGAAATAGTTATATAAAAGTAAATACTAATAATAAATAAAAGACAACACTAAAAAGAAAAAGATCTGTTGTGGGGTGCCTCCCATGAGCGCTAAGTTATATGTCTTCAGCCAGACGAGGTACCACTCTTATTGTTGGTCTCTAGGTGGTGCAGTCAATGAGGTATCGGGTGCAGGAGGTAGTCGATCGAGGATGGCCTGGACCATCGCCTTCTGTCTCGTAAAGCGTGCCTTTAAGCCATCTATGTGCTGATGTACCGATAAGGTCGCCTCTCTGTCCTCCCGACGAATGTCAAAGAGCTCATATCGGAAAGAGGACCACTCCTCTAGAAGGTACTGTTACTCGGTGGACCCCATGTCTGGCTGGTCCTCCTCCCAAGTAGGGCTCTCTTTGGGGTGCTCGGTGTCCATGGGATCATCCTCCACAAGCTCATCAGCAGGTACATACCTTCAGGGTCCTCTGGGCATATGGGACTGGCTCAGGCTCCACTGGCTCTTCCCAAAGAATGGGTAGTCACTCATCGGTCCATCAATGGAGGAGCCCCTGATCCCCTTCTTCTTGAAGATATAGCTGAGGAGGAACGGGAAGGGGAATCCCCATGCATTCGCCATGGTGGTCTGACGGCCATGGATATGGTCCCAAAACTTATGGATCTAGCTCCATATGACTGCTGGAATGGAATACCAATGTCCACAGTAGAATGCGTACAGGGTCTGTAAGAACTGGTCCCTCATCTGGGTCTTGTGCCCTAATAGGCACACACTCTGCTGGAGGATAGAATCCACGAGCCAAAGTCGTGGAGGCAACTTAGACTGGCTCCCAGCGTTATTGTGCCGATCAGTGTACTGGCCCGCACATATATCCTCAATGATGTGGGGTAGGGGAAAAGGCTCTGGCTGCTCTTCCATCTGAGTGTCCTCGGGAAGGGATTCATCACAGCAGTGAAGAGCAGCAGTGATGTCAACAGTGGTCACCTCGATGAACTTGCCCTAGACTGAGGAAGATAAAATCTCTGGTCTGTTGCAGTCGAAGGATACGTTCTCGTAGAACTCAACCACAAATCGAGTGTATGCAGTCAAACAAACAGGCTTGAACAGCCGCTTCAGTCCCCAGTTCTTGAATTCTTGAACCGCCCATTGAGTGATGTCCAAGCTCTTGAAATCAGCATCAATGTTGAAAGTAATCTCGAACGAGATTTCTCTTTGTTCGAAACTGGGCCGGGATGACGGGAGACTGCTACTCGAGGCTCGGGAAGTGGAGGCAACTTGTTTAGGCATCTTGGGCTAGCTTCTGTCCAATCTGCGCTCGATCACAGCTGAGGTGCGCTCGATCACAGAAGCTTTGCGCTCAAGCGAACTGGGTGAGGCAATCTGTCAAATAGTTTTTGGGTGACAAATGCACAAAGCTATGGGCAGCACCCCACAAAGCTTTCGACCTCCTGTAAAATTGAAAAGACAACCAAACAAGCAAGACAAAACATGTATATGCAATTAGTTAACAAGATAAATCAAAAATATGTGTGGTTATGAATTCAAGAATATATAAGGACATACCTAGAGTATGGATATGTGCAATATGTAGGTTGAATGGGGAGATAAGGATAGTGATGAGCGGGTTTAATGTGGGATGGGGGAGGTTTTGTTGTGTTTGAAAATGAGATTGAATAAGAGTGAGGGTGCTAGGCAATATTTGGAGTGTGAGAGAGAGGGAAAGGAGTAAATGAGTGAGGGTAAAAGTAAAATGGTTGAACAAAATCAACTGATTTTTAAACAAACACGTGACTCTCTACCCTGAGTGCGCTTGAGCATATTGTGAAATGCACTCGATCACACTTGTGCGCAAGTGTGTGTGTGGTGTGGTGCACTCGTGTGCTATAGAGCGCAGGGCGAGAGTGCGCTCGAGCACACTATATGGTGCACTCGAGCGCAAGGCAGAAAGTGCTTATAATCAAAAAATATAAAAGGACTAAAATAATAAAAAAAAAATAACGAGAAAAACTAACAACAATATAACCATACCGTACTTCAGTGGCCTCAGTACCACTAACCTCAATAGAGGTGCTTGAGCTACATGGTTATCAAAGTTGGAACTGCTCAAGTGCTCTCTATAGTAGTTGCAGTGCTACTCTCTTTGAATGGGGCACTTAGAGCCCACCTCATGTGGCTCAAGTGCTCTTAGATCAGCTGCATACTAGATAGATTGAAGTGCCAAGGCTTCATCTCTAGGAGGCAAGTTGATATCAAGGTATGGTTTGACTCTGTGTCCATTTACTGTGAATGTCTGATTTCCATTTGAACCATGAATCTCCAAAGCACCATGAGGAAAAACCTTGGTGACCACATAAGGACCAGACCATCAAGACTTTAGTTTGCCTAGGAACAGTCTTAATCTTGAGTTGTAGAGCAGCACCCTCTATCCTACATGAAACTCTTTCCTAATCAGTTGTCTATCATGATAGGCTTTTGTCCTTTCTTTGTAGAGCTTAGCGTTCTTATATGCATCATATCTTAATTCTTTCAGCTTATTTCAGTGTAGCTTCTTCTTCTCACCCGCTTGTTTTATGTCAAAATTGAATTGTTTAATGGCCCAATATGCTCGATGTTCTAACTCTACTGGCAAATGGCATGCTTTCCCAAAGACTAAGCGGTATGGAGACATGCCAATTAATGTCTTGTAAGCTGTCTTATATGCCCATAGAGCATCATTCAATCGTAAAGACCAATCCTTCCGATTAGGATTCAAGGTCCTCTCTGGGATGCTTTTGATTTCTCTGTTACTTATCTCCACTTGGCCACTAGCCTAAGAGTGATATTGAGTGCCAACTTTATAGGTGATCCCATATTTTCTTATAAGTGCTACAAAAGAATGATGATGAAAGTGGCTGCCACCATCACTGATGATTGCTCTTAGAGTCCCAAACCGGGTAAAGATGTTATCCTATAGAAACTTCACAACCACTTTGTGATCATTAGTCTTTGAGGGGACAGCCTCGACCCATTTGGACACATAATCCACACCCACAAGAATATACAAATAACCAAAGGAGTTAGGGAATGGACCCATGAAATCAATGCCCCATACATCAAAAAGTTCTACTATATGAATATTTTGTAGAGGCATCTGATTGCGGGATGAGATATTACCTGTCTGTTGGCATCTATCACATGAGCTGCAAAATGAGAAGACATCTTTAAACAGATTAGGCCAATAAAAATGAATTGTAATACCTTAAGAGCTGTTCTCTTGGCCCCAAAATGTCCTCCACAAGCAAACTGATGGCAATGTTGTAATAAGCTCAAGTGCTCATCTTCTGAGACACACCTTCTGATGATTCGATTGGAGCAGAATTTGAAGAGGTAGGGGTCATCCCAATGGTAGTGTCTAGACATAGATATCAATCGTTTCTTTCCTTGATTGGTCATACCTGGAGGAAAAACCTTAGTAGTTAGATAATTAACAATATCAGCATATCATGGAAGTGTTACCTCTAGTGCAAATAGTTGTTCATCGAGGAAGTTCTCATTTAATGGTAACTCATTTTTGTCATCCTCATAAGGTAGACTTGATAAGTGATATGCAACCACATTTTCACTGCCCTTCTTGTCTTTGACCTCCAAGTCAAATTCTTGCAATAGGAGTACCCATCTGATTAACTTAGGCTTTGCATCTTTCTTAGAAAACAATATCTCAAGGCAGCACGATCAGTAAATACAATAACCTTAGAGACAATCAAGTATGATCTAAATTTCTCTAAAGCAAAAAATAACAACTAACAATTCTTTTTCAGTAGTAGAATAGTTAAGCTGAGTATCATTTAAAGTTCTAGAAGCATAGTAAATAGCATGAGGTATCTTATTGAATCTCTAGCCTAAGACAACTCCCAAAGCAAAGTCATTGCCATCGCACATCAGTTAGAATATAAGATTCTAATTTGGTGCCATCATTATTGGTGCGGAGGTTAGCACATCCTTCAATGTGTTGAAAGCTTTCATATGGTCATTAGTCTATTTAAACTTGGTATCTTTAGCTAACAATGCACATAGAGGTCTAGAGATCTTGGAGAAATCCTTGATGAATCGTCTATATAATCCAGCATGTCCAAGGAAGCTTCTGACTCCCTTGATTATTAGAGGAGGCGACAGCTTTGAAATGATGTCTATTTTAGCCTTGTCTACCTCAATACCTTTATTGGAGATGGAATAACCCAACACAATGCCTTGTTGAACCATAAAGTGACATTTCTCCCAATTCAGCACTAAGTTGCTCTCTTCACATCTCTTTAGGACACTCTCTAGATGGTTTAGGCATTCATCGAAATTGGACCCAAAAACACTAAAATCATCCATGAAGACCTCAATGAATTTCTCCACCATGTTGAAAAATATGCTCATCATACATCTTTGAAAGGTGGCTGGTGCATTGCATAAACCAAATTGCATCCTTCTGTAAGCAAATGTACCGAAATGGCATGTGAAGGTAGTCTTTTCTTGATCCTCAGGTGTTATGGCAATCTGGTTGTAACCACTATACCCATCCAAGAAACAATAGTAGCTATGGCCAGCTAATCTTTTTAACATTTGATCAATGAAGGGCAAGAAGAAGTGATCTTTTCTAGTCACCTTGTTTAATCTTCAGTAATCAATACATACCCTACAACTAGTTGTCTTTCTTGTAGGTATGAGCTCCTCATCCTCATTCTTCACCACTATTATCCCACTCTTTTTAGGAACAACTTGGACCAAACTTACCCATTTACTGTCTGAGATGGGGTAGATAATACCAACATCTAATAGTTTTAATACCTTGGCCTTTACTACCTCTTTTATGTGTGAGTTAAGTCGTCTTTGAGCATCCCGAGTGGGTTTTGCTTCATCCTCAAGGTAGATATGATGCATGCATTTAGCTGGACTTATCCCTTTTATGTCAGCAACGGTCCATCCAATAGCAGATCTATGCTCCCTAAGAACTCTTAATAGTTTCTCTTCTTCTCCAACACTCAAATTAGCAGCCACAATCACAGGTAATGTCTTCTTCTCTCCTAAATAGGCATAAGTTAAATGCTTTGGTAGCTGCTTTAATTCCAAGTTAGGTGCCTAGACAATAAAAGGAAGAAGAGAAGTATTAGTAGGTACTAGAGATTCAAATAGAGGGGCATACTTACTTGGATATTTGGGAGAAGCCCCAAGAAGGTGCACAGCTTTGATGATGTCATCAGTAACATCTTCAAATTTTAGCTCAATATCCAAACTTGTGAAGCCATGGGTAAGGGTAGTCTCCAATGGATCAATGTGATGGACCTGAAAAGCTTGCTCAACAAAAGTTTGCATCATACATATATTAAAGCATGCCATATCATCTTGAGGTAGTTTTAATGCCTCAAATATTTTAAACTCTATTTTCTCACCATTTACCTTCATACTTAATATACTCTTTTTCACACAAATTTTTGTGTCAGCAGTTCTCATGAAGGGTCTTCCTAAGATGATGGGTAGAGGTATGGCATAGGGCATTCTTTCATATCTAACACAATAAAATCAGCCGGTAAAATGAACTCACCTACCTTTACCAGGACATCCTCAAGAATACCTCTAGGTCTTTTGATGCTTCTGTGGTGAGTTTTAAATTACTTGCAAGTGCACGAGTCGTTTGCAATATAGTGTTGTGCAAGTGCGAGGTCGAATCCACAGGGAATTGCATTGTGAAAATATAATTTTATGTAAACTAACCCTATTTTAACCTAGTTCCGAATTTTGTATTATATTGTGCAAAGAAATATAAACTTAAACCAAATTGTTTTTAAAGAAAATGATAAATAGACTAAGGTTTCTGAATCTACCCCATCAAAGTTAAGCATACATTTTCATGTTCTATATAAAAGTAATCAAAAAATTCCATGAATCCAACTTTAAACAAAAAATAACGAATATCCCAATTAAACCAAAAGCATCTAATGTATCCGCTTTTAACAAATCACAAAGGAAATCCAATTTAATCGAAAACAATTCGATATATCTATCAGATGAAACACAAAGAATATCCAATTTAACAACTAAAAGCAATCAATCATAAGATCTACTCAAATAATTGAACAGAACATTTATACTAAAAACATCAGAATTGTTATACGCAAATCTGAAAATATAATGCTAAACAACGGAAAGGCTTCATCTTCAACCTTAGTTGAAGATTTTAACCTCTCATAATTATGAAACTAGAGTTCACAATACAAGTGCTAAACATTAAACTTTAAAACTAAATAAAAAGAAATAAATTACCATACATGGGAGAAATTTCACTTGCTGTTGGGCGGCGCTTCCCCTCGTGGTAGCAAAGCCTTCAGGGTCCACCAGAATGCTAGCAGACGTCCACTGGATTACACTAAATGGCCCAGGAATTGCACACTAAAGATTAAGTGAAGAGTGACTTATATAGGGAAACATCACAAGTGCAATGTGTTTCCAATCCAATGTGGGATACCGCAGATTCCAGCTTTTGCTCTTTAACCTTTGTCTACTAAAACTGCCATAACTTTCTCTAGAAAAATCATTTTATTGATCTGTCAAATTTCCCAGAAAATAGACATTCGGATTTTTCCAAGAATATATGGCTCAACTCCTAGTTCTTCCTGAATCAATACAGTTAAATCCTCAAAAATGGATGATCTGTCACGCTGAAATCATGCACAGCCTGACCTTTGTCTACTAAAACTGCCATAACTTTCTCTAGAATTTTTTTTTATTGATCTGTAAAATTCTCCAGAAAATAGAGATCCGGATATTTCCAAGCATATATGGCTCATCTCCTGGTTCTTCCTAAATCAATACAGTTTAATCCTTAAAAGTGGCTGATCTGTACAAGCAATTCTGACAATTTAGTGAAACTCTTTTCCAAGCTTGTAAACCTGTAAAACAACGAAAAACAACTCAAAGTAACAAATTCCTAAGCTAACAAATGTAAATTAAGTGACCAAAATATGCAATATTTAGCACTCATCAAATACCCCCAAACTTACATTTTGTTAGTCCCTTAGCAAAACAAAATAAATAAATAAATAAATAACTAAATGGAAAACAAAGAACATAAAGATAAGTTCATCACTCATGGTATCCAAAAATTTAAGGAGCACACAAAACCATGATATTCATTCATGAGCAAGCTTAAAAAATATAACCCATCTTCGCAATGAATAAGAATTTTAAAACCTAATTACTTACAAGAGGCAAGCAAGACATCACAAGCTTGAATAAGTGTAAAGGGAATTGGCATATACAGATGAGGTTTCTAAATAACTTCAATGTACAATGTCTCCATGTCTTAAGATTCACAGGATTTCTCATCAGAATGAACAACGATGGCATAGTTTTATTTTATCTTTTTTTTATATAAGGCTCTGCTATGATTAGTTTCCTTAAGCTTTCTAATTGACCAATGTAGCGAGTGTTGAGTCAATGACTCCCAAGCCAGATGGTTTTAGGGCATTAGGTGTAAAGACACCCCTAAGGACTTACTAACTCGAGTAAAAAATTCTACAAAACTAAACTGGCCTTAATGCTACCAAGCAAAATTTCCACCTTTTGACGTGAACACTCACTGCTTACTGAGGCAAGAGGTCCAGTTACTCAATGGAAAGTTTATTGATGATGATCATTATTTATTTATTTTATTTTTTTGTTTTTCTATGCCCAAGTGTTAATCCCACAAGTCATCCAGTTTCAGTTAAGTCAAGGAAACATACACATTGAAATCACATGTCATACCTCACACAAATATGTGCTAATGTGCTCGTGTTAGATTGGCTCAAATATGTGAATTATAAAATTCCCAAAGTAAATAACAAAGTTTTAAAACTCTATCATCAAATCATGTGTTCAAAATTTTAAGCTCACCATAGAAATCACATCACAACATTTGTTTAGATCAACTAAAATTTCAAAATAACATGAGTATGCATCTACCTTCTTATTATTATTTTTTTTAAATGAAGAAAAACAACAACAAATAAGGACAAAGTGTGTGTAATGTGTCTCCTATACCCCCAAACTTAAATTATACATTGACCCCAATGTGTGAATAATATGGAAAGAGCTGACCTGGGATATGAAGAACTATCTGGACTTGGTATGGCTCATAGCATACCCCCAAACTTGAACTGAAGTATCCGTTGTCCTTGAAAAATAAAGACCGAAAAACAAAAAATACTGGAAACAAACATTAATCATAAATATGTAAAATAATAAATATACAGAAAGGATATGTTGTGGGGTGCCTCCCATGAGCGATAAGTTTAACGTCTTCAACCAGACCCAACATTAGTAATCGTGCCCAGCTAAACGCTCCACCATCTGATTAACAAATGGGAGTGGAAAATGATTCTTCCTTGTGGTAGTATTCCACTTACGGTAGTTTAGACACACTCTCCATCCTGACTGCACACAAGTTGGAACCAACTCGTCGTCCTTATTCTTCACTACTGTCACTCCAGCCTGCTTGGGCACGATATGAATCGGGCTCACCCACTTGCTAACAGAGATTGGATAATTGATCATTGCATCAAACAGCTTTATCACTTCAATCCTCACAACCTCTTGCATAGCTAGGTTGAGCCTTCTTTGTGACTCTCTTGATGGCTTGATATTCTCTTCCAAACGTAACTTGGGCATCACCATCGAGGGGTTGATTCCCTTGACATCCTCAATAGTCCAGCCGATAGCTTCCTTATGCTCTCTTAAAACGTCAAATAATTTCTCCTCTGGAGCATCAACCAAATTTGAAGCTATAATCATTGGCAAAGAATCTGCTGGACCTAGGAACTTATACTTAAGATTGTCTGGTAAAGGCTTAAGTTCCTTCTTGGGGGGTTCAGGTGTTATGGTCTCACTGCTCTTCTGAGGAGCAGACTCCAAAGTAGCATTTGCTTGCTCAAGTAACTTATCCAAATACAAATCTTCTCCAAACTGAGCAAAGCATGCCTCCAGACTGTCCTCAGACTCCCCTCCTTTCTTGGGCGCTTATAATCTCTTAAGGTAAGGCACTTTAGGTACAAACGACCTAGGGAGATCCTTAATAATAGGTGTGGCTGTAGATGGCTCAGCATATCTCTTTTCTTTGTTGCCACTTTCTTGCCCTTGTTGCATAGTTAGGTTCTCTTCCACTTGATTGTCCACTTGTCTCCCAGACCTCAATGGGACAATCAATTGAACTTGTTCCTGCCTGTGCATAGGAGTTGATGAATTTCCCACCGTAAACTGTTCCTTCGGGTTGGGCACATGTTGACTGGGGAACCTTCCCTTCTCTCCTTCACCCAAGTGACTTGCGATTTGATCCATTTGACTCTCTATCTTAGCAATCGCTTGGGTGTTTACTATTTGCGCACTTCTTACTTCGCTTATGGATTGGCCAATCATCTTCCTGAAATTATTGAGGGCGTCCTCCAATGACTGTGAAACCGATGCTGGCGCTTTAGTGGGAGCTTGGTAAGCAGGTGATGGTGCTGAATGGGCTGAGAAACCATAACTTGGAACTGGTGGAGGAAATCCGAGAGGGTATTGATTGTGAGCATGATAAGGGCTCCTCCCTGATTTATCAGTTGGTTCTGCTTCCATGAAAAATTAGGGTGGTTCCACCACCCTGGATTGTACATCTCGGAGTAATATCCATTTGATTGCCACCGATAGTCATTGAAAGCATTTATTTATTCCATGGGATACTCGACAAAAACCGGCATAGATGGACAATTCTGTGCTGAATGCATAGGGCTAGTACAGATGGAACAACTATCAATATTGAATGTATTGGTTGCACTGATGGACTGGCCGGTCATTTTCATGAAATCTTTGAGGGCATCCGCTAAAGACTGTGAAACCGGTGCTGGATTCATCCATATTTTTTTTTTATATTTTTGGGCAAATGCAAATAAACTAAAATAAAATTAAAATTAAAATTAAAAAAATAAAACAAAAATGCTAACTAAACTATTAGAAAAATAAAATTAATTTAGACAAAAATTTCACAAACAAAACAATTCCCGGGCAACGGCGCCAAAAATTTGTTGTGAGTTTTAAATTACTCACAAGCGCACGAGTCGTTTGCAATATAGTGTTGTGCAAGTGCAAGGTCGAATCCACAGGGAATTGCGTTGTGAAAATATAATTTTATCTAAACTAACCCTATTTTAACCTAGTTCCGAATTTTGTATTATATTGTGCAAAGAAATATAAACTTAAACCAAATTGTTTTTAAAGCAAACGATAAATAGACTAAGGTTTTTGAATCCACCCCACCAGAGTTAAGCATACATTTTCATGTTCTATATAAAAGTAATCAAAAAATTTCATAAATCCAACTTTAAACAAAAAACAATGAATATCCCAATTAAACCAAAAGCATCCAATGTATCCGCTTTTAACAAATCACAAAGGAAATCCAATTTAATCGAAAACGATTCGATGTATCCATTAGATGAAACACAAGGAATATCCAATTTAACAACTAAAAGCAATCAATCATAAGATCTACTCAAATAACTGAACAGAACATTTATACTAAAAACATCAGAATTGTTATGCGCAAATCTGAAAATATAATGCTAAACAAAGGAAAGGCTTCATCTTCAACCTTAGCTGAAGATTTTAGCCTATCATAATAATGAAACTAGAGTTCACAATACAAGTGCTAAATATTAAACTTTAAAACTAAATAAAAAGAAATAAATTACTATGCATGGGAGAAATTCCACTGGCTGTTGGGTGGCGCTTCCTCTCGTGGAAGCAAAGCCTTCAGGGTCCACCAGAATGCTAGCAGATGTCCACTGGATTACATCAAATGGCCCAGAAATTGCACACTAAAGATTAAGTGAAGAGGGGCTTATATAAGGAAACATCACAAGTGCACTGTGTTTCCAATCCGATGTGGGATACCGCAGATTCCAGATTTTGCTCTTTGACCTTTGTTTACTAAAACTGACATAACTTTCTCTAGAAAAATCATTTTATTGATCTATAAAATTCCTCAGAAAATAGACAATTGGATATTTCTAAGAATATATGGCTCCTGTCCTGGTTCTTCCTGAATCAATACAATTAAATCCTAAAAAATGACTGATCTGTCACGCTGAAATCATGCACAGCCTGACCTTTGTCTACTAAAACTGTCATAACTTTTTCTAGAAAAATCATTTTATTGATCTGTAAAATTCCTCCAAAAATAGACATCTGGATCTTTCCAAGCATATATGGATCATCTCCTAGTTCTTCCTGAATCAATACAGTTTAATCCTTAAAAATGGCTGATCTGTACGAGCAATTATGAAAATTTAGTGAAACTCCTTTCCAAGCTTGTAAACCTGTAAAACAACGAAAAATAACTCAAAGTAACAAATTCCTAAGCTAAAAAATGTAAATTAAGTGAACAAAATATGCAATATTTAGCACTCATCAGCTTCTATCTACCAACTGCAAAGTGATGGAAGTCGATTGAAGCTCCCCCAAACCTAGGGTTTCGAATATTGTGTATGATAGCAGATTGACACCCGCTCCTAAATCCAGTAATGCTCGCTCAAATAACTGATCACTTATCCTGCAGGGAATAGTAAAACTACTTGGATCTTTTAGTTTTGGTGGTAGTTTTCTTAATAGCACAGCACTTTAGTTAAGGCTACTGTCTCATGTTCCTGAAACTTCCTCTTATGAGTGTAACAATATTTCAAAATTTTAGCATAAGCGAGTATTTGTTGAATTGCATCTAATAAAAGAATGTTTATTTTAACTTTTCGCAAAGTTTCAAAGATATCAAGCAGTTTATTTTCTTTCTTTTGTTTTACTAACCTTTGCGGGAAGGGTGGTGCATTCACCTTCTCCGTCTCATTTACCTTTGATGCCGATGGTTTCTCTAGAGATGCTTTTGTGGACTCATCGATTCCTATGACCTTACCATTTTTGAATGTCGTAACAGCCTTTAATTGTTGGTGCCCTCTGGGTTAGGTAGTGTTTGAGCCAGAACCTCACCTTGCTTTCTGCCACTCAGTTCTTTAGCTAATTATCCCATTTGTACCTCTAGCCTTTAAATGACTTGTTCGTGTTTTGTAGTGGTCTGTCTTAGCTCAGTCTGATATTGCCTTTCATCTGCCATGAACTAATCTTGTAAGGTCATCAACTGTTGTTGTTGTGTTGCCAATTGCCTTAGAAGACTCTCTAGGTCACTTTTCTTCGATTCGGGAACTGAGTGAACTACTGGCTGGGAGTTCCTTTGCTGCCCTTGATGGTTCAGGGCATTCTGATTGTTGCTCCAAAAGAAATTGGGGTCGTTCCACCATCCAGGATTGTAAGTGTTTGCATATAGGTTGTTCTTAGGTGGATAGTTGATCAGTCCCACATAATTTGCTTGCTCTGGATCTGTAGATGAATATAAGGAGCATGTCTCAGTATTATGATCAAACTGAGAACATATAGTACATACCTGGAGTGGTGTAGCTGGTGGATTAGGTGAGGTATTTTGAGTAGTCATGGCTTTAACAAACAAATCTAGTTTCCTCTCAACAGTAGCTATTTGGGTAGAGGATCCACCATTTAGAGTCACCTCATACATACCTTTGCTCTTGGATCCATGCCTACCTCTAGAGGAGAATTGTTGGGTGTGTTCACTTAAGGTCTCGAACAGCTCCATGGCTTCTTCGCTGCTCTTTTCCATCGGCACACCTCCACAACCTGAATCCATAATACTTTTATTAGTATCACTCAAAGCTTCATAAAAGGCTTGTACTAGTTCATCCTGAGGTAGATTATAATGTGGGCATTTTAGTAGCAGCTCATTGAAATGTCCCAATGACTCAAAGAACATGTTTTCATCCTTTTGTTGGAATGACTGAATCTCCTTCCTCATTTGCCTCGTCTTTTGGGCTGGGAAAAACTTTCTTAGGAACTTGCTGGCCAACTCTTCCTAAGTGTGGATAGAAACTGCAAGCAATGAATTGTACCACAGTTTAGCATTATCTTTTAATGAAAAAAAGGAAAAGAATTAACCTAATTCCCTCTCGGTCTAGGCCTCGGATATGCTGGAACTTGCAGAGATCAAAGAACTCTCAAAGGTGCAAGTGTGGATCCTCATTAGGTGTACCCCTAAAGTGAGTCAATGCATTAAATATCTGCGGAGATATGTAGTAATTGCCTTCCGCCTCTGGTAGATAAGCAGTGCAAGATAGCTGGTCGAGGTTCTGTGGGATAAAGGATTGCTTCATAGGCCTTTACTCAGGTGGTTGTTGGTTTTTTAGTTGTTCTGCCATTGATACTTCTTCCTCGGATTCTTCTTCTACCTTTTTAGAGTTGTCTCTAAACCTTCATCGAATTGTCCGCTCAAGCTCTGTATCGAGGGGAAAAAAAGTGGGATGCCTAGATCAAAGCCCTTGCATAAATCAGCAAAAACAGCGTCAACGTAGCAGTTCAGCACTGCTGGTCAGGTAGCCTCTGCCTCAAATGCGCTTGATCACAGCTAGGAGTGCACTCGAGCGCAGTGCCTTAGAGAACTTCTGCTGCAGTACCTGAAACAGAAAAAAAAAATAGATTAGGTTTTTGATGAAACAAAATAAAGCTGAAAAACATTAACTTAGAATTTTTAGATTTTTGATAAAAATAAAACATAATAAAAAATAAAAATGACTAACTAAACGAAAATAATTCTAAAAGGAAATTAAATGCAATCCCCGGCAACGGCGCCAAAAACTTTTTGTGCGATAATCTACCTAAATTAATAAGCAAATAATCGAACTTGTTTTACTTGCAAGTGCATAAGGTCAACAGTAGCATAGTGTGCAAATGCGAGATCATCTCCATAGGGACTGGTGAATTTCTTTTTTAGAATCAGTTTCACAATGTAAAAATGATAGAAATAAATATTGAGTCTAGATTGATAATGGTAAAAATATAGGGTTTTGATATCCACCACTAATCATACTTTCCTCATAAGTAATGTGCCAATGCGCTAGCCCTACTATGAATACCTAATGGTTGTCAACCTAAGAGCTTGGTCCGCTCCTTAAGCTATTGATCTCCCTAAGCAATGAGTTAGGCATGGTGTATACTCTAACTCTTTTCTCTCTTAAGGGATTCAGCATGGTGTATACTGAGTTGTTCCTTAAGAGAGCATAAGGTTTGTGGAAATCGACAACCACACAAGACCTAGGGCATGTTGTTTACACCCGGTTTCCCATGTTGATTAACCCGAGAATCCGGCGTGGATTTCTTTTGTTACTATTGTTAGACCCAGGACTCGATCATATAAATTGATCTAACTAACTAATCCATACCACATGCATACGTTGATCAGACAAACACATATGAGGAATTCAATAAAACAAGCATTAATCAATTAAAACATCATAACATGGCTATTTGCAAAGGCAACAATACTCGTATATAGAAAAGCATAATTAAGGCTTCAATCGAGCCCTATTAAAGAGTTAATTACACATGCTGATTATGCTAAACATCATTATAATATAAACTAAGTAGAAAAGAATACCAAAAAATACTTTGGAGAAGAGTCATCAATTCCTCTCCAAAGCTTACAACTCAAAAATCAAATCAAAAGTGAAGTTTATGTGTTTTACAAGCCTATATATAGGGTTCTAAGGACACCTAGAAACCCTAATTTCCAAAATAAGACCCAGAGATATCTTTCCAAAACTAGCTCTGCCGCCTCTCTGTGCGTGTGCACTTGATCTCATGATCTTGCGCTCAAGTGCATGGTTGCGCTCGAGCCTTCTAGGTGTGTGCATGAGTGCTTGTACGCTCGATCACAGAAACTTTGTGCTCGATCGCACTAAGTTGGTTCCAGATCTTCAGTTTTCTTCCTTAGAGCTCCAAAATGCTATATTTTCTTCAAAAACCTATAAAAAAACACAAAAATAAAGTAGAATATACTAAAATACATAAATAAATAACTTAACAACTGTAAATTAAGGGGCTTAAATATGAATATTTAAGCATTTATCAACGATCTATTTTATCTTCTTGGTCTAGTGTGCATCGTTTTTGGCTTACACGCACCCAATAGTCTAATAATACTGTTGATCTCTGATATGCATGCAACTATCTTTAGAACTTAGGCCCTCATGGTTTGGGCCATGACACAGCGCTCAGCCTCTCTCTCCGCCTCTGTTCCACCGCCACTCAACCTCGTATTCTCATAAGTTGTATAATGATTTGTCTTCTCTTATTTCATTTGAAATTAAATGTAAGGTTGGCTTTAGAGTGACAGAGACTAAGACTATTGTGAAGGAAAGAAATAATTTATGTATGCTTCTTCAAGATTTGTGAGTAACCATTTAACAGGGCTACACTGCTTTTTTTCCATTTACATAGGTTATTGTCTGTGAAATTTTTTGTTTCGTGCTCCTTGAGAGCTTTGGCTGCTTTAATCCTTCTTTGGATGTACTCCTTGAGAGCTTGTGATGCTTTAATCCTTCTTTGGATGTCTAAGGCTTTATATAGTTACTAGCTAGTTACGAGTTTAATTTTTTAACTTGTTTGTCTTAAGTATTTTTGAATTTATAAAACTTTAAAATTTGATGTGATTATTGACATTTTAAAAAGTATTTTTTTTGTTGGAATTTAGTTTAAGACTTATATGATTTATATCATTGAGTTGAGATACTTGTTGGTTTCAAATTTACCAATGTGTTTGATATCTTTAAATCCTAAGCCAAGTAAGTGTGTGTCTTGTTGTATTATTGAATGAGTGTCTGTAATGGTGTAAAGTGTTGGAGTCGGTCTTAACCATTTGTACCTACACGTAGAGAGGCTATAACAGCTTTAGGACAGTGGCTTTCCATGACTCACGTGCCAGCTCCTTCTGTTTTCTCTATTTTAATTATTTATTTTATTTTATTATACATTATTGCTTAATATCATATATTTATATTGTGTTAAAATTATTTTGATTTCTACAAGCATATACTTTGAAATTATCTATTTAGTTTTTATCACCAATTATATATAAATAAAAAAATTCCCAACAGCTAAAACCGTTATAATATTATTAACAAATGGCTATCAACTAACTTAGTTCGTAGAGTCGCTTGTTATTGTAAAAGAGACTAGGGATCAAACCCTCTGACTCTAAGGATGACTTGAAAAGTTTTATCAAGATAACCTATATGGAAAATTTTGGAGACCTGAACTGAGGTGGCTTAATTTTGATTTTATAATGTTAGCTTACATTATATTGAGAATTTTGAACTAGTAAATGTTCCTATTCTTGAATATGCACTTGGTAACACATTTCTTTGAAATTGATATATATATATATATAGACACACACACACACACACACACACACACATAGAGTTTAATTGTATGCACTTCTCATTAAAAAAAAAAAAATGGTGATTTGCATGTAATCAGTCGGTGTGGTCTCAATAATGTGTATCTAATCATAGCCTAAGTTGTTTGTTTTTAATCTTATCTCATTTTTTACTTAAATTTTGGTACATGTATACCTTTCACCATCTTGTATTGAAGTAAGCATAAATCACTTATTTATGTTGTCATTCATCTTGTCAAATATATTCTATATTGGACAAAGTTTCGTTAAAAAGAATGTGTCCAAAAGGGTGATCTTTTGGTATAATGCATGTGAGTTGTTATAAAAGATCTTCATTTTCTCTGTGAGTTGTTATATATTATGATGATTTAGTATTATTAACATCTGGTATCGTAGCTAGGCTTTGCATGTGTTAGATACCTAGTTTTATATATTATGTTGTATATGCATGTTTTTTTCCATGATATATACAGTATGTTAATATATATAGAAATTTTGAATGTGTTACATATATATATATATATATATATATATAAGAATTTTGTTTGTATTATATATCAATAATTTTTTTTAATAAATCCTTAATTCAAATATATATTCTTTTGTGTGAAATGTTGTTAAAATAGTGATTATCGGGATAGATTTTTGGATTACAAAGAACAAAGATATTCAAGTACAAAACATATATATTCACGCTAAAGAAAATTTTGAAATAAAAATTAAGTACAACGTTACAGCACCAAATCATTACAGTTTTACAATAAAATGACAAGAAAATATTGTCTTCATTGGAATGTTGTCAAACCATGTGCTGATTCAGTGATTCTGATCTATTTGTTATTGGTATGTATGTCTCTAACAACAAATTATTATTAAATTATTTTTGTAATTATTATAGTAGCATATATACATATTAAGTATGGCTTCAAGTATCATTCCATTAATGCTGTAAATGTTATAAAAAATATCAAACCAAACCATTGTTATGTTATAAATGTAAACATTATTGTAAACGTTATATAATTAAGTTAATAAACGTTACATACATAAAGATCATGATTATACCAATATAATAATCACTATAATAAATTGTTGTAAACGTTATAAATGTTTAATGACTATAAAAATAATGTTAGTCCATTTAATCGAAGTTGATGTATAGAGCTTTAATGTATTCATAAAATATAAGTTAATTATTCATCATAGAGTATCATGATAATGTGATATCAACGAAAATTAAATAATCACATCATTTTCTTTATTGATTAAAAAATAAAATTAAAATAACCAAAAAGTATATTATATACTAAAAAATAATTCATATTGGGGAATTATGAATTATTGTATGACCTAGCTAGTTCTTTTGATCAGCGACCTAGTGTTTTATATATATATTATAGTGTTTAATATATTTTGAAATGTTTGCATGTCTTTATTTACACGTGGTATCAAAGTCTTCTTCTTTGTTATAACTTATTCTATAATTTGGTTGAATATTTTGCACTCTAAATAAGAAATATTTGTTAATATAAGAAAATAGTTTTTATGAATTATTAAGAAATATATGTGTATATATATATATAAAGAACATTATATATAGTGCTTATAATATATTCAGTGACTTAGAATTATTTGTTTCGTATATTAGTCTATGACCATTCAAATATATAATGCGAATGGTAGCTCCATATTTGTTAAAACTACTAGAGTGCATTGATAAAAAAAAAAACTTAGTTTAAAAACTAAATTTGAGCCTCCATTGATGGTGCATTTTTAATGTATTAGACATGAGGCCATTTGTCATCCAAGCACAAAGCAAAGATGAAGGGTAACGAGCCGCTTGATTATGCCCAAAGAATAACATGGTAGTTATAGCACAGCTTTGGGGTGTCGATTCCATAGGGAAAAGCGATTTACAAGAAAGTGTAAACCTTACACGAACGATGAAAGTTAAATGAGAGAATCTAAGTTTTGATAATGAAGTAATGTGAGAAAATTGTGTAAATATAATAGAGAAATAACAAGGTTCTGGGAATCCTCTCTAGGTTCGTTGTCTTATTCCAATCTCGATTCAATTGTTTTTATCTCGATTGCTAGTTTCACATCCCAAACAAGCAATTGGTAAATATTCAATCATAACACATTAACACTCTAATGTAATTGCTACAAATCACTCATTGATTTCGATTCAAGCACACATGACCTATCTTATAGATTTATCAAGAAACAACAATATATTTTAATAACAATATCGCAGTAATAGACAAACCTAACAGATAAAACTACTGGAATCAATCACATCCAAACAACTTGACATAAGAAGAGCTTGACTAGACTTATATGGAGGAGAATGATGCAATCATCGGATTAAGAGAAATTCTTAGAGAAAAAGAACATAAATTGCAGCTATCACATGAACCTAAATTCTTCTTGTTTAATCAAAGAGTAAATCATAACAATGTTTAACAATAAATCCTTACAACTGAACCAAGAATGGAAATAAGAACAATTACACCTAGGGATTCATCCCTTCGCCTTGCTTGGAGATTAGTTGGCCATGGGGCTCATACTTGAACACCGTAATGGAGAAGAATTTGGCAGCTTTCTTGAGTTTTTTTGGCCTCCTCCTCCCCCTGGCTACAAACCCTTAATGATCTATATATAGTTCATAAGGTTTTAGGGGTATTTTGGGCTAAAAAATGTCATTAAAACGCCCTAATTAGGTCTAAAGCGGAGCAGGGGACCGCGTGCACGCCGCACCTTAGCTTTTCCAGGCCGCGACGCTCAAATTTGGTCCAAGAATATAGTCATGCTGGAGGCTGTCGCCCAGCCCTTCCAGGTCGCAGTGCACACTGCCAGGCCATGGTGCACACTGATCCAAGCCGAGGCGCACATTAGTGGTCTTCTTACTCAATTGTATATGGTTCTAGAGGCCATGGCTCAGCTAGTCCAGGCCGCGGCGCACAGCCTTGGTTCTCTTCATTTTGTTCTTTCACAATCATGCCTTCACTCTGGTATGCATCGAATCATCGTGCTTTAAGCAACGATAGCTTTTTCATCTCTTTTGAACCCAAAACACCTGAAAATGCACCGAAATAGATCAATGATCCAAGAATGACAATTTAGAATTGTTAAGGTATAAATGTATAATTGAACCCTAGATCAACCCTAAAATACTAACAAATAAGTACTGTTAATATGCATTTTATGACTCTCATCATAACCCCCAACTAGCTTATTGCTAGTCTCTAGCAATTCAAGCGAAAAACAAGACAATATGAAATGAATTCTATAGTAGAAATCAAAACAAAGTAAAGCAATGTTAGCATTAATCTAAGAGTGATTCAAAATTTTTGTCTAAAAAATCATGCATAACACACAGCATATTAAATATCACTCAAGTCCAAAAATAATCCAAATGTCAACCTCAAAGTTGTTATCGACTCTTACATCCATCTTACCACAGTCCATTAATCTGAACACCCTGATGATTTTATGCACAACATTTATGAATACAAGTCTTGGCCTCTAAAAACATATTAAATTGTGTGACATCAATCACAAATCAAACTCCATAGGCTCACTTTTCAAATCGTTCTCCACTAATGTAGAAAAAT
Source organism: Bretschneidera sinensis (assembly GCA_023935145.1). Taxonomy (NCBI): domain Eukaryota; kingdom Viridiplantae; phylum Streptophyta; class Magnoliopsida; order Brassicales; family Akaniaceae; genus Bretschneidera; species Bretschneidera sinensis. The sequence continues at coordinate 21,313,277 of CM043702.1, forward strand.
CACACTACATCGGATCAATAGGTCTTTAATAAGCTTGTAATGTTAGGCTAAGGTAAAGGTCAAGAAAGAACGGGAAGGATTAAACAAATAAAAGAACTCAGTCTCTTAATTTAAACACAGCCACTTTAAGCACTAGATAACCTTACTTCAAAACTCAACTCATTCAACCATTTTTCAAGCATTTCTCTCAATAAATCACCACTTTTTTTTCTTCTTTCTTTGCCATAATTCACCTCCGTATTTTTTTTTACTCTTTTCCACAACCCCCAACTTATCTCCTTTAATGTACTTGGGTTATGGTAGTAATATTTTTTTCAATATTTCCATCCTTACTCCTCTTAAGTGCTTCTCAACAAATGTGTATAAACTAAGTTCTCTTAAAAGGAAGGTAAGGATAAAATATTTTTAGGCTCGTAAACGTAAGTAAATGGGTTATCGAAAGAAACAAGGCTCAAAATTTTTTTCAAGAAAAAAGCTCAAACAGGTGACTAGTGATAAATATAACAAGGGTAAGGTTGAATGGCTCAAACAGTCCAAAGATGGCCTACATCATATCCTAAGTAGTGTGCATTCTAGGATTTCACCTCAAGTGATTATCAAATAAGTTTTAGAGTTTGTCGAGACCGCAAAAGTATTCACAAAACAATCGCACATAAAACTTCTCTAGATGCTTTAGACTAATCATGCAATCATACCGCAAACCAGAGTCTCAAACCAAAAGAAGATCGACACTTAATTTATTCTCAAACCGAAGCAAGATTTAACTACTTCTAAATACTATATGCTATCTCAATTAAACTCATATCATTGACATGTAAATCAACTCCAAGCCTAAAATAAAACATATTTATTTGTTTCTATTATATATATATATATATATATATCCTAACAACCAAAAAAAGGAAATGACACCAAGCAGTTCAATAGTATGGAAAAAGAAATGCGTTTCCTCCACCCCCCAACTTAAGAATTGCATTGACTTCAATGTGAAAGAACAAGTAAAGGAAACTCCATTTTTAACCAAAAGTGCGAAGAAGCCGAGATTTGTGCACGACCATTTGAAATGATGCGAATATTTATCCCTAAAAAAGAAATACGAAAGTAGTACTGGAAAACAACAAAATACTAATAATAAACAAGAAGAAGAAATATGAAAAACAATAAAAATTAAAGGATATGTTGTGGGGTGCCTCCCATGAGCACTAAGTTTTACGTCTTCAGCCAGATGCTGTACCATTCTCACTGCTGGCCTCATTGTGGTGCTGAAGATAAGGCTCCATACTCAGTGGCCTCAGTGCTAGTCTTTTAGCAGGGGATGCTTAAAGTCCACCACATGTGGTTCAAGTGTTCTTGGTGTTGCCCATTTACTATCAGTAATAGGATATGTGACTCCTGCGTCTGATAGTTTCAATACCACTTCTTCCATAGTGGGATTAAGCCTACGCTGGGGGTCTATACAAGGGCCAGTTCCTTCCTCCCAATTACTTTTATGAGAACAAACCAGGGGACTAACACCTTTTATATCAACAATGCTCCAACTTGAAGGAATTTGTTTTGTACTTCTCTCAGGCAACTCCTCACAGAATGATTGCCATGATTTCTTCATAAATCCCTGTGACTTATCAAAAATATCAACAACATTAACGGCATGGGGATAAATTGAAGAATCATCGAAGTCAAAATTATTATGAGGGAATTTTGAAGAGTTAGAATTATCTTTAATGTGCTCATCCTCCAAAATAAGCTCATCGATCATATAGGTGTCGAAACACTCATCATCTTCATGTGGTTGCCTTGAGACTCGGAAAACATTTACCTCTAGAGTCATATTTCCAAATGATAATGTCATTATGTCATTCCTACAATTAATGAGGGCATTGGTGGTGGCAAGGAATGGTCTTCCAAGTATCAAAGGAATTTTTGACTCCGTATTTACCATAGAAACAGTATCTAAAACCAAAAAGTCAATGGGATAATAGAATTTGTCAATTTGTAATAAAACATCTTCCACAATACCTCTTGGTTTTCTTACCGATCGATCCGCTAGTTGGAGTACCACAGAAGTGAGTTTGATCTCACCTAGACCGAGTTGCAAGTACATGAAGTATAGCATGAGGTTCACACTAGCACCCAAATCTAACAATGCTTGGCCACAAGATTTGTTTCTAATTTGGCAAGCCACCGTTGGACAACCCGAATCTTTATTTTTGGGCTGTGTCTTGCTATCAATTACTGCACTTGCTTGCTCCGTTAAGAATATCGTCTTCTTCACATTGTGCCTTCTCTTGAGTATGCATAGATCCTTAATGACTTTAGCATTGTTGCGAACCTGTTTTATAATATGAAGAAGAGGGAGGTTAATTTTAACATGCTGAAGTTGTTCAAGAATCTCACCTTTTAATGCTGAATTTCTCTCCTTAGGTTTAAGGAGTGCTTGAGGAAAAGGCACCGGTGGAGAATCACTATAGGCATCCTGTTCCTTGGGGGCTTCATCCTTGTTGCTCACAGTGTTAGGAATTAAGTTTGATGGTAGAGTGGATCCATCAATTTTCTTACCGCTGCGGGTGATTATGGCATTAACCTCTTTAATATTTTGATTATCAGGATTGGAGGTTTGCACCATATATTGTCCCCTTGGTTTAGGTTATGGCTATGAAGGAAAATGATCTTGCTCTTGAATCGTCAAGAAACTAGTCAACTTAGTGAGTTGACTCTTTATCACCTTTTGTTCCTCTTTGATCACTTACTGCTCCTCTAGCAATTGTTGATTTATTTTACCCTGCTCTTCCACACTCTTAGCATGTACCTGAAAAAATGATTTAAACATATCTTCCAAAGGTAAAGATTGTTATGGTGCATTATATGAGGTTGCTCCGGTTTCTATTGGGTACTAGAGTGGGGATGAGGTTGTATATCAGATCTCCAATGGGTGCTAGATTGGGTAGGAGGTTGCATATCAGATCTCCAACTAAAATTAGGGTGATTCTTCTAACCGGGATTATAAGTGTTAGAGTAGGGTGAGTCTGGTTTTCTAAAGAGTATACCTAAAGCATTACACTCTCCCTTCATCTCAAAATAGGCTAAAAAATCCTTAGGTATATGATCTACCCCGTTACACATAAAACAAGGTTCATGGGACTCTACCCTAGCAACCAGTTCAGGGGCTCTAGCATCCTTGGTTTTTAAGGCTTCAATTTCCTTAGTTAGGGCCTCTAAACAGGCTTTAAGGCTATCTTCTTCCTTAAGTTGATAAATTCCAGTGGGTTGATTTCTCCTAGTACTTTCCATGGCATTTGGTCCTGTCCAAGTGTGGGCTTTTTCTGATAGGTCATCTAGGAAATCTGTGACTTGGTCAGGATTTTTTTGAAGAAAATCCCCATTACACATCATTTCTATGAACTGCTTCTCCCTACTTTGGTCATCAAACCCATGGAAGGTTGGTAGCAACTGGATCATGCCCGGTTTAAACTCAGGTTGTTGAACATTAGGGAGGGAACATGATACAAGATGGTGTGGTCGTTCGGGTAGGGTGCAATTAATCCTTAAGTGTCCTAGTAGCATTCTCATTGTGATTGTCGGCCATGTTAACAAAATCCTCTAAATTCTCACTTGGGTTTGCACTATATTTTGATCTTGGCAAGGTTTCACTATCGGACACGGAAGGGGAAGGTAACTCTATTTCGGGTCTTTTAATGAATCTACCTCGCGAATCTCTCAGTCTAAGCATACACCAAAGGAATTAGAGGGAAACAAATAAAACAAAAAAACAAAAATTAGGAAATCCAAACAGAGAGCAAAGAACAATATTACCGTCTTGTCTCAAAGTTGACAATCTTCCTTATACTTAAGCGCGTTTCCCCGGCAACGGCGCCAAAATTTGATCACGCCCAAAGAATAACGCGATAGTTGTAGCACAGCTTTAGGGTGTCGATTCCACTGGGAAAAGCGATCTACAAGAGAAAGTGTAAACCTTAACACGAACAGTAAAAGTTAAATGAGAGAATATGGGTTTTGGAAATGAAGTAATGTGAGAAAATTATGTAAATATAATAGAGAAATAACCAAGTTCCGAGAATCCTCCCTAGGTTCGTTGCCTTATTCTAATCTTAACAATCTTCCTTGTACTTAAGTGCGTTTCCCCGGCAACGACTCCAAAATTTGATTACACCCAAAGAATAACGCGGTAGTTGTAGCACAGCTTTGGGGTGTCGATTCCACAGGGAAAAGCGATCTACAAGGGAAAGTGTAAACCTTAACACGAACGTTAAAAGTTAAATGAGAGAATTTGAGTTTTGATAATGACGTAATGTGAGAAAATTGTGTAAATATAATAGAGAAATAACAAGGTTCCGGAAATTCTCCCTAGGTTCGTTGCCTTATTCAAATCTCAATTCAATTGTTTTTATCTCGATTGCTAGTTTCACATCCCAAACAAGCAATCAGTAAATATTCAATCACAGCACATTAACACTCTAATGTAATTGCTACAAATCACTCATTTATTTCAATTCAAGCATACATGACCTATCTTATAGATTTATCAAGAAATGACAATATATTTCAATAACAATATCGCATTAATGGGCAAACCTAAAAGATAAATCTACCGGAATCAATCACATCCAAACAACTTGACGTAAGAAGAGCTTGACTAGACTTATATGGAGGAAAATGATGCAATCACCGGATTAAGAGAAATTCTTAGAGAAGAAGAACATAAATTGCAGCTGTTACATGAATCTAAATTCTTCTTGTTTAATCAAAGGGTAAATCATAACAATGTTTAACAATAAATCATTACAACTGAACCAAGAATAGAAATAAGAACAACTATACCTAGGGATTCATCCCTTCGCCTTGCTTGCAGATTAGTTGGCCATGGGGCTCATGCTTGAACACCGTAAACCCTTAATGATTTATATATAACTCATAAGGTTTTAGGAGTATTATAGGCTCAAAAATGTCATTAAAACGCCTTAATTAGGTCTGAAGCGAAGCAGAGGACCGCGTGCGCGCTGCACCTCAGCCTTTCCAGGCCATGGTGCACAGCTTTGGTCCAAGAATATAGTCATGTTGGAGGCTGCAAAACACACTGCCAGGCCGCGGCGCACACTGGTGGTCTTCTTACTCAATTGTTTATGGTTCTGGAGGCCGCGGCTCAGCGGGTTCAGGCTGCGGTGCACAGCCTTGGTTCTCTTCAGTTTGTCCTTCCGCAATCATGCCTTTACTCTGGTATGCATTGAATCATCGTGCTTTAAGCAACGATAGCTTTTCCATCTCTTTTGAACCCAAAACACCTAAAAATGCACCGAAATAAATCAATGATCTAAGAATGACACTTTAGAATTATTAAGGTATAAATGTGTAATTGAACCCTAGATCAACCCTAAAATACTAACAAATAAGTACTATTAAGATGCATTTTATGACTCTCATCACCGCTATTTGACCTTGAAAGGTATCAAATCCCTTGTCATTGGTCTACCTGAGAAATTCCAAAGCTTGAGAGATTTGGGTACAAAAGAGTGAGGATTTTAAGCTCTCTCTCTCTCTCTCTCTCTCTCTCTCTCTCTCTCTCTTACCTAGACCAAACTCTAATCCATTGTGTTTCAAGGAAATTAATTTAAATTTTGATTCAAGTATTATTATCATACAATACTAATAAAACCAAGCACACATTTTGCAATTTTTATTCAAACAAAGCAACACCAAATATTAACTTTAAAGTAATGCAGTACAAGTAAGTATCTAAAGGAAATAAATTGCTTTGACCATGAAGGAAAAAAATATTAAAACTACTTGCGAAGTATGGATGAGAAGTAAATTAAAGTGCGTGCATTTAAACTATGAGAATTAATTATGTAAGTTAAGCTAGATGGATTGAGACTAAATTATTTTAAACTAGATGAATTGAACTTGTAGACTAGATTGAATGAATTAAACTAAGCTACTTTAAACTAGACGAGTTAAGAAAATAGAAATTAAGCTAAATAGGTTTAAACTAAACTACCTTAAAGATGAGATTCAAAATACCTAGTAACTAGTAACATTTTTAATGGGCCAAAGGGGCCCAAAAGTAACAAGGACCAAGGGGGCCCAAAATTCTTCTTAAAGAATTAAAGTTCACATTTAATTATTGACAACTTAAAATAAAACATCTAACTTAGAGAACATAAAAAATCTTAAGGTACTAAACTAAAGGGAAGAACTTTAAAACTATCATTGATTTAACATTGCATTTAATAGAGAGACTACATTATGACTAGTAGCTAACTAAAGAAAGACATATATAACTAGTGAAAGATAAAATGCTACGAAACTAGCAAATATCTTGAGATGAAACTTTTTAAGTGAGCTAAATTAATCTAATATATTTTCATGGTGGTCTAAACACATGAATCATGCTAGAAAATTATTTTGCAAAAAGTGGAAGCTTAAACAACCTTCTTTGGCTAAGGAAAATTTCAATGCGCGAGGATTATCCTCAGAGATCCTTCTGCTCCTGTGGACTTAGTGAAGTTGGAAGAATGTTTCCAATGAAGATTATAAGACCAAAAAACAAAAGGAAGTCGAAAATGATGAAGAACTCTCACTAGTTCTTCTTTTGTGTTTCGTTCTTTGCTCTTTTCTCACCTTTCTTGAACACTCACTTATATTTTGCTATATTCCTCTCTTTGACCTTCCTACTCTTCTCATTTTTTATCTCTTTTCTCACTTCTTTCTTTCTCTCTAAACTTTCTCTTTTTTCTCTCTTTTTTGCATTACTTTGCCTTAGTGTTGTGTTTTTTTTTTTTTTTGTGTTACCAAAGGGGGGTATTTATAGGAGGAGTAGGAGCTAGCCAAGAGATTAAAAAACAAAATAATTGGTGAAAATAAGGTGAAAAGTAGTTTCAACGTTTGAGACGAAAAATGTGTTTCACTTTTGGAGTGTGAAGGTGGGGCTAAAGAAGTGAGGTGTGGTAAACCAAGTGAAAAGTGAGAGGGAAAAGACTTTTAGGTGAATGGACATGGGGAAGAGGGAGGGGTTTCTTTGAGGTGAAAAAAAGTGAAGAAGAAGGTTTGCAAAAAGGTCAACAAGAAATGATATTTTGGAGTGTTTTCAATAAAGCAAAAGCAAAAAAGGTTAGGAGAAACTCTCCTTACTTTGGATGACCAAAGGGGATGGAAAAGACACAATTTTCTTTAGTTTTTGATATATAGTAAAGTGGAAAAGCTTAGGAAAAAAAAAGTGCAATTACAAAGCAAAAGAAAGGAGAAAAAGGCTTCACATTCTAAAAAAAAAAAAATTTTTTAGGTGCTGTTTTTTGGGTATAAAATGTGATTTTTTGGGTAGAAAAATGTATTATTTAACATTTAGGAAAAGGGTGGAAGATCAATAAATTAATTTCCAATTAACTATGCAAAAGGAGAAGAAGAGAAGCTCCTTCTTTTTGGTACACATGGATGTCCAAAGAGGGAGAAAAATCAGTTACTTTATAAGTGCATTGTTGTTGCTTTTTAGATGAGAAAAGTCATATTTTGTGTGGAAAAAATGTAGTATTTAGTAAAAAAATAAGATTAAGGAATTTAGGAGGGAGATATGAGTTCAAAAAACAAAAAGAAATAATGAAAATTCCTCATTATAACCAGCCACATAGGGAGAGAGAGATATTATTTTGGTTGTAAAAAAGTAACTTTTACTTTGAGAAAAGTGGACCAATCATGGAGTGCCAAGTGAATGGTAAGATTAGAAGTTCACCCTTAAAAATTAGAAGTCTTTTCAGGCTTGAAATTTGGGCCAAAAGTGTTTGGGTTTAGGAAAGATCGATGGGCTTCAGTGGGTTTTGGATTGGGTTAAAGTTTAAATGAAGACTTTGGTCTTGGATTACTTAAATCAAATAAGATTCAATTGATTTAAACTCAAAATAGATTAAACAAAAGGGTATTGCAATTGCTACCACTCCCCAATTAAATCCATACTTTCTCATTTACTAAGTCTGAGCACACTAGGATCAAAGATTCATCATAAGAACCCGCGTGTGGTCCGTTAAAAAATTTTGGAACAAAATTCAGTGTGTATAGTTTTCCCCCCTTTGATTGGGGCTCATTTGAGAGTTCCAATCAAAGGTTGTGAGTGACTGTTGTTTCGTTTCAAAATTTTAGAATGACAAATATGCGATGTGCACATAAAAGTAAATGTGTTGTTGGGCAATGTTGGTGTCATAGGATCACCTATGAGAATGATACGTACCTAGAGTGATGGAGCTGGCGTTCATTCACTCATGCAATAATTCTGGATCGATTGGTGAATGCTGTGAGGGCTTTGGTTTGCCTGTTGACGAGGACTTTGAAATTATGATTTTGCTTGCTAACGAGGACTTTGATTTGCTTACTGACGAGGAATTTGGTTTGTGATTTTTTCTGTTAATGAGGACTTAGGTTTGCCTGCTAACGAAGACTTTGGTTTGCCTGCTGATGAGGACTTAGGTTTGCCTGCTGATGAGGAATTTGGTTTGTCTACTGATGAGGACTTAGGTTTACCTGCTGATGAGGACTTTGGTTTTCTTATTGATGAGGACTTAGGTTTGCCTACTGACGAGAACTTTGGTTTTTCTACTAATGAGGACATTTGGTGGTTACTTGCTGATGAGGACTTTGGCTACTTGCTAATGAGTACCTAGGTTTGTCTATTGACGAGGACTTTAGGTTTTCTTGTTAATGAGGACTTCAGTGATTTTGCCTGTTGATGAGGACTTTATGGTGATTTGCCTACTATTAGGGCTTTTTAGTGATTTACCTATTAACGATGACTTAAGTTGATTTTTCTTGCTAATGAGGGCTTAAGTGATTTTTCCTATTGATGATGACTTTTTGGTGATTTGCCTGCTATGATGGATTTTTGGTGATTTTGTCTGTTGTGAAGACTCTGGTTTTCCTGCTAATGAGGACTTAGGTTTGTCTGCTGACAAGGGCTTTAGGTTTGCTTGCTAACGAGGACTTCAGTGATTTTGCCTGCTAATGAGGACTTACATTGATTTGTCCTGCTAATGAGGGTTTTTTTTGGATTTTACCTGCTGTGAGGGCTCTTTGGTGATTGTACCTACTGTGAGGGATTTTTTGGTGATTGTACCTACTGTGAGGGCTTTTTTGGCGATTTTCCTGCTAACGAGGACTTAGGTTGATTTTGTTTGCTGATAAGGGCTTTTTGATATTTTGCCTGCTGTGAAGGCTTGGTGATTTTGCCTCCTGATGAGGGTTTTTTGGTGATTTGCCTCTCGTGAGGGCTTTTTGGTCATTCTACAGAGTCTTGTTAGTTAAAAATTAAAAAACAAAACAAAACAAAATGGGTGGGAGCCGAGTCATGGAATTTAGGATTCTGTTTTTTAAAGTTTGGAAAAACAATGCATTCAAGAGATGACTTTTAAAAAACAATGCACTTAGTGACATTTTCTTTGACAACTTATTTTATTTGACCCAAAACTTGTATTTAAACCCATTTTTCCTCTTAACGGAGTTGAGATAAAAATATTTGATTCAAGACTTGTGTTTAAACCCATCTTTACTCTTATTTGGTACACATTCTCTAGTAGATCTAAGAACAAAACTTCATAACTTGTCCAAAATCTTTTTTTTTCGTCAACAGAAAGGTGATGGAAGCTATCTTAGCTCAAATAATATGCGGGATCGACAACGTTAAGGGTATCTGGCTCCACAATTTCTCTTAGTAAGGCATCAATGCAATCTTCTCACTCAAAAGCATCAGGGTCGATTGGAATTTCTTAAGGGCTATACTGGCAAAGTGGGATTCTGACACCCACGTACTTGTTCCAATTTTCCCCAACTATTCTTGCTCAAAATCTACCCCCACTATTAAGCTTGGGCCCGAGTCAAAGAAAAACTTAACAATACCAAGATTCTTCGTGTTTTTTGTCTACTATATGTTTTCTTAAATCTACTAAAAAATAAACAATTGGCATAAGCCATTTTTTTTAAAAAAAATGTTTCTGTTAATTTGGATACTGAAACAATTCCATTTTTTTTCATTCAATCGGGTTTCAATGATATATTTGCATGGTTCTGATGAGGAAAAAATGGGATCTAAAGTTATGTTGCAAGATCGTGGCTGCACCAAAGTGATTGCCTACGTACCCAAAGAGGGATCAAGCCATACACAGTTCGAGGGTTTCATCTCATGTGTTCAACAAACACAATCAACTGGCTTGGATGTAAGGTAGGATTTAGTGGAAACCTCTTGCAAGTAGTTCAAGAATGAGTTTTGGTTTGGCGAAGTTATTTCGAAGGGATAATCTTTCGCGAGTGGTTTCAAGACAGGGTATGTTCGCTCGGAAAAGCTAAGTTCCATCATCACCCAAAAATAGTTTATAAGGCTAAGCAGTCTTCATCAATCTGAGAGGACTTTCTCAAGGTTTATAACACGGTCAATGGTTTCTAAGGCTAATGAAGCATAGGATAATCGAAAGGCTTAAAAGGTGTTTTAAGGTTCTTATAAGCCAAGGATTACCTTTTAATTTTATTTTTTTTTGCATTCTTTTTTTTCGACTTCCATCTCCTTCGTCGATTTTTCTCTTCATTTTTTTTCTTGTCTTTTGACTTTCATCTCCTCAATCAGTCATCCTCCTTATTTTCCTTCTTTTTTTCATTTCCTTCATCAATCATTCTTCCCTTGTTTTTTTTTTTCTCTTTTTTATCTCTTTGTTTTGTTTGCCCCCTTGGAGTGGCCTGTTCTTTTTGAAAAATTTCATTGTCAAATATGTTGATGTCGAAAGGAAGTGGAATCTACTTAGGCATACCGAAAGAAAAAATCCACTTGGGTCGATCAACTTGACTAAAAAAACCACGGTGGGGATTTTTTTTTTAGTTGAATCCACTTTGGACTGAATTTATTGGGGTCCCTAGAGTTTGCCATGTGTCGGGCCTTGATTGGGTGGTGTGAAAGCGATCCTTAGTGAGGGTTGTTTTGAAAGAAATCATATTGAGGGAAAAATCTTGATAAATGGGAAAAAAATAGAATGATGGCCTCTCATCGTCCCAAATCCAACTGCTTAGCCTTTCCAAACCAAATATTTTATAAGTTCAAGATTACAAGTGAACTTCCCAATGTCTCTTTTTACAAGCTAAGGTGACATTTAAATGAAATGTTTAGGTACAATGCATATATACCATGGAATGTTTTGTTTTTATTAAAATGGAACAGGTTTAGTACCCAGATTAACAGATGGAGTTTATTTGTTTCAATTTTTTGTTTTCAAAATCAAGTTCATTGAAAAGGATTTCTTGTCACATATTGGAAACATAGCACATTCAAAATCAAACATTTTTTTCATTAACATGGGAAATCTATTTGAATAGGATGCAAAGATAGTATTCTCCTGCTCATCATTCAAAAAAAATGGTTCAAACCTTTAACTCAAACTGGTATAACCATTTAAGTTCTTTATTGATGCTCTTAAACTAACTTGCAACTTTCACGTGCTTTGAACCTAGCTGGCATTCTTAATTCCGATTTGTTTCTCAAACGCATCCTTTTAGTTTCATGTCCATCGACCTGCTGCTCATGCATTTCAATCTGTTGTTAATATGTTGTAACAGGGCCTACCATTGACATCACATTTCCTTCCTTGTCCGTTGCAATCTTCAAATTCGAACGATCTGGATCCAAGAATTCTTCAATTAGGGCCATAAGCCCCCAAAATTTGGCACTACTCATCTCTTCGAAGTTAGGCTTGGAAAGGTTAGTGTTTGTGGTTGTGCTTAGGGCTGTGTTTGGGGTTATGTTTATGGTGGAGGGGTCAGGTGCTGTGTTTTGGATGAAGGGGTTGGGGTTGTGTTTAAGGTGGAGGTGGCAGGGGTTCTGTTTAGGGTGGACGGGTTGGGTGCAGTGAGTAATTCTTTGATCATGCTAAACAAGTTTGGTAAGGTGTAATTAGGCATTGGAGCTGATTCATCTGTAAGTTTTCCATTGACGATGAGACTAGACTCGTAGAAGACCGTTTCTTTAGCCTTCCACTAGAGGATCGGTACCAAAATGAGGAAGGACTGCCCTCCGTCCCTAAAAATATTTTTTAAGTTCTTCATTTTTTGAATCTATTTTTGCTATGCTCGCTTATCCGTAGTATAACTTTAACTTTATCAATGCGTTTTGGTTTTTCATTCAAAGGCCCGCTGGATGAATTAAAGTCCACTTGTGGATAAGTTCTCAATTAGCCCAATTAGGTAGAAACAAAAACATAAAGGAAAATTTCCTTTAATTAAATTACAATCAAATTTTCTTGGTTTTCTCATGGTTAAATATAGTGGATTTGACATCAACAAGCCTCCCAAGGGGGTCGGACTCTAATGATGATTAAGGCTAAACCCAAGAAGCCCAACCGAAAGATAAATATTGCCCCTTACATGGATCGTTCCACTTGATCCTTGGGCCCTTAGTCACTTTCATTTTAGATTTCTTGGGTTAGGGCCTAATCAACATTAGTTTCTTCTGATGAGCTTTTCAGTGATATCAAACTACCTTAACTAAGAGGAAAAATCCTCTATTTTGAAAAAAAAAATTGGGCTCAATGTTAGGCTCATTTCATTTGGTTATAATTTAATCAAAGAAAATTTCCTTCGATTAAATTCCAATCAAACTTCCTTAGTCTGGGCCCTTTCAACCCTTCATAGACTTTCTCATAGTTAAGTATTATGGATTTGATATCACTAAGTTTCTGAAGAGATTTAGAACCTAGTGGTGATTAAGACTTAATTCAAGAAGCCCAAACAAATGATAAAGTTTGCCCTTGACATTGATCTATCCACCTGATCCTTGAGCCTTCAGTCGAATTCATTTTAGATTTCTTGAGTTAAGGCCCAATCACCACTAGTTTCTTTTGTGGGCTCCTTAATATGGTCAAACTAACAAAACTTAACTAAGAGAAAATCCACAGTTTTGGGCTAACTTAAACCCAACATTGAGTTTAATTTATTTGATTGTGATTTAATCGAAGGAAACACTAAATTTCCAAACATATTATCAAACAAATTGATTTTATCTTTTTTTAACATGTGGGGTGAAGGCAAACACATAAAACCAAGAAAAAATTGGATAGAAAAGGGTCTCAATCCTAGATGGAAAGGTTCTAGGGTTTTTTTAAAATAGGGTAAGTTCGCCTTATAACTCCGATGGGCTCAGGTGCCCCATGGCTAGAAGAATGCTATCATGCTCCTCTAGTGTCCTGAAAAGTGAACCACAAGAGTACAAACGCATTTGGCAAACCTTCATTACATGGACAAGAACCAATGGAATCATGTCCCACACCAAGGGCTGACGATAAGCAAATGGGGGTCACACCAAAAACCAAGAGGAAACGGGCCCCTTAATTTACTCCGTTAATAGCAAAGGGTAAGCGCTAGTGTGCAAAGTGAAGTATGAAATAATAGCTCAAATTAAAATTTCAAAAGATTTCCAAGTAGAAGCTTAACAAACCTTCTTTGGCTAAGGAAAATTTCAATGCGCAAGGATTATCCTCAGAGATGCTTGTGCTTTTGTGGACTTAGAAGACCAAAAATTGAAAGGTGGTAAAAAAATGATGAAGAACTCTCAATAGATCTTCTTTTGTGTTTTGCTCTTTGCTCTTTTCTCACCCTTTTTGAACACTCACTTCTCCTTTGTTATATTCGTCTCTTTGATCTTCCTACTTTTCTCTCTTTTTATCTCTTTTCTCACTTCTTTCTTTCTCTCTAAACTTTCTCATTTTTCTCTCTTTTTGGCATTACTTTGCTTTTGTGTTGTGGTTTTTTTTTTTTTTTTTTTGTGTTAGCAAAGGAAGGGTATTTATAGGAGGAGTAAAGGTTAGTCATATAGGGAAGGGGAAAAGTAGTTTTAACTTTTGAGATGAAAAATGTGTTTCAGTTCTGGGGTGTAAAGGTAAGGCTAGAGAAATGAGGTGTAGTAAACCAAGTGAAAAGTGAGAGGGAAAAAGACTTATAGGTGGCTAGACATGGGGAAGAGTGAGGGGTTTCTTTGAGGTAAAAAAAAAAAGTGAAGAAGAAGGTTTGCAAAAAAGGTGAACTAGAAAGGACATTTTGGAGTATTTTCAATAAATCAAAAAATGTGAGGAGAAACTCTTCTTGCTTTGGACTACCAAAGGGGGTGGAAAAGACACAATTTTATTTGGTTTTAATGTATAGTAAAGTGGAAAAGATTAGGGGAAAAAAGTGCAATTACAAAGCAAAAGAAAGGAGAAAAGGGCTTCACATTCTAAAAATAAAAACTGTTGTTTTTTAGGTGCTGTTTTTGGGATATAAAATGTGATTTTTTGGGTAGAAAATAGTGTTATTTAACATTTAGAAAGGGGTGGAAGATTAATAAATTAATTTCTAATTAACTAAGCAAAAAGAGAAGAAGAGAAACTCTTTGTTTTTGGTACACATAGCTGACCAAAGAGTGAGAAAAATCAGCTACTTTATAAGTGCATGGTTGTTGCTTTTTAGGTGAAAAAAAGCCTTATTTTGTGTGAAAAAAAATGTAGCATTAGGTAAAGAAGAAGATGGGGGAATTAAAGAGGGAGATTTGAGTTCAAAAAAAAAGAAAGAATGAAAATTCCTCATTATGACCAACCACATAGGGAGAGAGAGAGATCTTTTTGGTTGTAAACAAGTAACTTTTAATTTGAGAAAAGTGGACCAATCATGGAGTGCCAAGTGGAGGGAAAAATTAGAACTTTACCCTTAAAAATTAGAAGTCTTCTTAGGCTTGAAATTTGGGCCAAAAGTATTTGGATTTAGGAAAGATCAATGGGCTTTAGTGGGTCTTGGATTAGTTAAATCAAATAAGGTCCAATTGATTTAAACCCAAAGTGAATTAAATTGATTGAACAAAAGGGACTTGCAATTTCTCCTACTTCCCAATTAAATCCATACTTCCTCATTTACCAAGTCCGAGCATACTAGGATAAAAAATTCATCATAAGAACCCGCATGTGGTTTATTAAAAAATTTTGAAACGAAATTGAGTGTCTACACCCATTATTAGCAAAGAAATTAAGCGTCGAATTTAAATACTTTGCACAACATGATTGAGGAAGAGAATAAACATGAATAAATTGCATGGGAATAGAAAGTGACATTATTATAGTAAAGAAAGAGGAAGAAACGAGGAAAATTAATAAATTTCAAATAATTTGTAATCAAGTAAATGGAATGAAAAAAGGGGAAAAAAAGCATATATAGTCTGATAGAAAAAAACGATAATTATCAAAGAGAAAAGAAACAGAAAGAAAGAAAGAAAAGAAGAAATAAAGAACCTTAGGAAAATAAGTGAATCAAATAAAAAAATATTAACATCTTGTTATATATTAAATCGAATAACCTCTAAAAATAGTGAGAAAATTCCTTTTGAAATATGGAAAAATAAACCTCCAAGACTTGATAATCTAAAACTGTGGGGTCTCTAATTAATGTATGTATACTCGAACCAAAGAGAAAGAAAATAGAACCCAAAATTATAGGTGTTGTTTTTATAGGTTATGCTCAAAATAGTAATGCAAATGGGTTCTTAGTGATAAACTCTGAAATAAGTAAATTATCCAA
The DNA here is from genome assembly GCA_023935145.1 of Bretschneidera sinensis. NCBI lineage: Eukaryota > Viridiplantae > Streptophyta > Magnoliopsida > Brassicales > Akaniaceae > Bretschneidera > Bretschneidera sinensis. The sequence continues at coordinate 21,328,844 of CM043702.1, forward strand.
TAACACAATAATATAAGCTAGAGATATAAAATATTATAAGGATATCTTTCCTTTTAAAATTAAGGTGTTGGTTCAAGTTTCTAAGGTTTAATAAAATGAGGATATTTTCTAGTTCATCCCTAGGAAATAAATCTGAAACTTATTTTGAACTTAAAAGAAGTAAGAAGGCTAGAATTTAAAAGAATTTTAGAGATGAATTCTTTATGTTTTAGTATAAGAAGAACATTCTAATTATAGTAAGGCTATATCTTATGGAGATGCACATTTCTGGAAGTAACTTATTTGTTGGAAATCACCTCAAGATGCCCAGGTGGTGATCTTCCAAACACCCAAGTCTGGAATGACTAATGAACAGAAACAAACCAATCAAAGAAAGAACACAAGTAATTGTTATCGAGGTTCGGCAAATGCCTACGTCCTCATGAGGTACTATGAGCTCTCTGCACTAAATCAATGAGTTCTTACAATTACAGCAACACCTCCTCTAGAACCATCTTGTTCTTGATATATGAAAGAAGAGAAAAGAAAGAGATAAGAACTAAGTGTTTCCTTGGAATTTCCCCAAGAAAATTCCAATTACAAAGCCCTTGAACCCCTCTTCTTATATGCTCTCTCTTAATCCCAGCCACTCTTGAATGAGATCTATTCTAGTGCCTCTCTTGTGTTTTTTGCTTTTGCACTCTCACACTTGCACTTGAATTCTCTTGTATGATGATCTTATATGTTGTTTTGTGATTGAAGCTAGATGACCCTTTATCTAGTGCACCAACTTCTTGAACCAATCTTGAAGTCAATCCCAACCCTTAGATCTTAAGGACCAATCAATCATAGCCCTCCAACAATTCTAAGTTATCCTGTGCGTTTTAATCAAGCCCCACGCATCAGGAAAAGAGTGCTGAAACTTGGCATTAGGTGTACTTAGCGCCGCGGCCCAGAACAGGGCTGGCCGCGGCACACACAGGGCCAGAAACGTCCTAGGTGATGGACATTGTAGTGCATAAGGGTTGGGCCACGGCACACAGCCTTGTGCCACCTTGTGCCACAGTGCACACCTAGTGGAGGCCAACTTATCCCTTGCTATAGGCCATGGTGCACACTCCTTGTGCTGCAGCTCAGAAGACTGCTGAAGCTCCTCTTCAACCCATTTAATCCTTAGACAAATACTAACAATCTTTACCTTTGTCTAAGCGATTAAACCCGAACCCATTATGCAGAGAACTCAAGATCAAAACTCAACTTGAGTCACCATATCAACTGACTCCAATCCTAAGAAGTCCAAGGCAATGATTGAACTTGCTTAGAGGTAGAACTTTAGTACCTAAATATGTAGCATTTTCTTTCGTGGCCACCTTGTCCACATGAATGCATTCTTCCCTAACATTTTCCAGAATGAAATGGTTCCGAACATCCATATGCTTTGTCCTCTCATGGAACACCGGATTCTTGCACAAATACAACGCACTTTGGCTATCCGAATACACCACCACCTGTTCTTTTAGGACCTTTAACTCTTCTAACAACCCTTTGCACCATATAGCCTCCTTAATGGCTTCTGTTGCAGCTATGTACTCAGCCTCGGTTGTTGAGAGTGGTACCACTGGCTGCAACTGAGCCTTCCAACTTATACAACATCCATTTAAGTTAAAGAAGTAGGAGGTAATCGATCTTCTTTTATCCTAGTCTGCTCCATAGTCCGAATCAGCATAATCATCTAGACAAACGGACTTACCCTTCTTCTCATAAACAAGCCCCACATCTAGGCTTCCCTACAAGTATCTCAGCAACCACTTCATCCCAAGCCAATGCTCCTTTCCAGGATTACTCATAAACTTGCTGAGAACACTTATTGCATAAGTAATGTTAGGTCTTGTGCTTACCATGGTGAACATTACAGATACAACTGCACTAGAGTAAAGGACCTTTTCCATTTCCTTCTTCTCCTCATCCGTTCTAGGACATTGATCGCTAGAGAACTTAAAATGACCAGCAAGAGGAATCTTCACTGGTTTACTACCTTCCATAGAAAACTTAGATATCATCTTTTCTATGCAGGAAGACTGAGAAACCTTCAATCTGTTTCTCTCCCTTTTCCGGATTATACTCATCCCAAAGATCTTCTGTGTATGGCCAAGATCCTTCATCTCAAACTCTGAACTGAGTTGAGACTTCAATTCTTCTATCCTCTCCCTGTTGTTCCCAACCAACAGTATATCATTAACATAGATGAGGATAATCACCATTTCCTCCACCTTGTGCCCCTTGTAGTATAAGCACGAATCATAGTAGCTCCTTATGAAACCCAAGCTAGTTATGAAGTAATCGAACCTCTTATTCCATTGCCGAGGTGATTGCTTCAGGCTATAGAGAGATTTCTTCAATTGGCACACCAAATCTCCCTGCCTTCCTTCCTCATAGCCTTCGGGTTACCTCATGTAGATGGTCTCATCAATCTCTCCATGTAAGAACACCGTCTTCACATCCATTTTCTCGATCTCTTAATTAAAATGGACCACCATTGCTAACACTATCCTCATCGTCTTGTATTTCACAACCGGTGAGAATATTTCGGTGAAATCTATGCCTTCTTTTTGTGTGAACCCCTTCACCACCAGCCTAGCTGATGAGTGCCAAATATTGCATATTTTGGCCCTTTAATTTAAATTTGTTAGCTTAGGAATTTGTTACTTTGAGTTGTTTTCGTTGTTTTACAGGTTTACAAGCTTGGAAAGAAGTTTCACTAAATTGCCAGAATTGCTTGTGCAGATCAGCCATTTTTGAGGATTAAACTGTATTGATTTAGGAAGAACCAGAAGATTATCCATATATGCTTCGAAAGATCCAGATGTCTATTTTCTAGGAAATTTTATGGATCAATAAAATGATTTTTCTATAGAAAGTTATGGCAGTTTTAGTAGACAAAGGTCAGGCTGTGCATGATTTCAGCGTGACAGATCAGCCATTTTTGAGGATTTAACTGTATTGATTCAGGAAGAAACACAAGATGAGACATATATTCTTGGAAAGATCCCGATGTCTATTTTTTGGAAAATTTTACGGATCAATAAAATGATTTTTCTATAGAAAGTTATGGCAGTTTTAGTAGACAAAGGTCAAAGAGCAAAAACTGGAATCTGCAGTATCCCACATCGGATTGGAAGCATATTGCACTTGTGATATTTCCCTATATAAGCCCTTCTTCACTTCATCTTTAATGTACAATTCCTGAGCCACTTTGGTGTTTACCAGTGGACGTCCGCTAGCATTCTGGTCGATCTCGAAGGCTTTGTCAACACAAGGGGAAGCGCCGCCCGTCAGCGAGTGGAATTTCTCCCATGTAAAGTTGTTTATTTATTTCTTTATATTCAGTTGTTTTAGTTTAAATGTTTAGCACTTTTTATGATAGTTTTATAGTTATGAGTAGCTAGACTCTTCAACTAAGGTTGAAGATGAAGCCCCGCCATTGTTTGGCGTAGTAGTTCAGATTTGCTTGTACAAATCTGACAATTTTTAGTATAAATGTTCTGTCAATTATTTGAGTTAATCTTATAATTGATTGAGTTTAAATTGTCTGTTGGATATTCTTTGTATTTCATCTGATGGATACATTGAATACTTTTCGATTAAATTGGATTTCCTTTGTGATTTGTTAAGAGCGGATACATTGGACGCTTTTGGTTTAATTGGGATATTCTTTTTTTTTTTGTCTTATAGTTGGATTCATGGAATCTTTTGATAGGCTATTTTTTAGGACATATATGCTTAACTTCGGTGGGGTGGATTCGGAAACCTTAGTGTTTTAATTATTAGTTTTTAAATCAACTTAGTTTAGTTTATATTTCTTTTGCAATATCATTCACAATTCGGAACTAGGTTAAGATAAAGTTAGTTTAGATTAAAAATATATTTTCACAACACAATTCCCTGTGGATTCGACCTCGCACATGCACAGTGCTATATTGCAAATGACTCGTGCGCTTGCGAGTAAATTAAAACTCACAACAGGTTTTTGGCGCCGTTGCCGGGGAGTTGTTTGGTTTGTGAAATTTTTTTGTCTGAATTGATTTTATTTTTCTACTAGTTAGTTATCAATTTTAAAAATTAAAAAAACAAAATTGTAATTTAATTTAATTTAATTTTTTAAAAAAAATTGGATGAATCCAGCGCCGGTTTCACAGTCTTTAGAGGATGCCCTCAAGGGTTTCATTAAAATGACCGGCCCGTCCCTCAATGCTGCCAACACATTCAATGTTGATAGCTGTTCCATCTGTGCTAGTCCTCTGCATTTAGCACAAAATTGTCCATCAATGCCGGCTTTTGCCGAGTATCCCATAGAACAAATGAATGCTTTCAATGAGTATTGTTGGCAATCAAATGGATCTTACTCTGAAACATATAATCCAGGGTGGTGGGACCACTCTAATGTTTCATGGACGCAGAACCAACTGAGGAATCAGGGAGGAGACCCTTATCATGCTCACAATCAATACCCTCCCGAATTTCCTCCACCAATTCAAAGTTATGGTCACTCAGCTTATCCAACACCATCACCCGCTTACCAAGCTCCCATTCAAGCGCCAGCGTCGGTTTCACAGTCATTGGAGGATGCTCTCAATGGTTTCATGAAAACGACTAGCCAATCTATGAGTGAAGTAATGAGTGCAACAATAGAAAACACCCAAGCGATTGCCACACTAGAGAGTCAAATTGATCAAATCGCAAGTTACGTGGGTGAAGGAGAGGAAGAAACGTTCCCCAGTCAAACTGATCCTAACCCAAAGGAACAGTTTACGGTGGGAAATTTATTAACTCCTATGCATTGGCAGGAACAAGTGCAATCAATTGTCCCATTGAGGTCTGGGAGACAAGTGCACAATCAAGTGGAAGAGAACCCTGCTATGCACCAAGGGCAAGAAAGTGGCAACAATGAGAAGAGAGATGCTGAGCCATCTACAGCCACACCTATTATTAATAATCTCTCTAGGTCGTTTTTACCTAAAGCACCTTACCCTGAGAGACTACAAGCGCCCAAGAAAGAAGGGAAGTCTGAGGACATTTTGGAAGCATGCTTTGCTCAATTTGAAGACGATTTGGATTTAGATAAGTTGTTTGAGCAAGCAAATGCTACTTTGGAGTCTTCTCCTCAAAAGATCAGTGAGACGGAGGAAACCACAACACCTCAACCCCCCAAGAAGGAACTTAAGCCTTTATCGGACAATCTTAAGTATAAGTTCCTAGGTCCAGCAGATTCTTTGCCTATAATGATAGCTTTAGATTTGGGTGATGCTCCAGAGGAGAAATTATTAGACATCTTAAGAGGGCATAAGGAAGCTATAGGCTAGACTATTGAGGATGTCAAGGGAATCAACCCCTCGTTGGTAATACACACGATATAGTTGGAGGAGAATGCCAAGCCATCGAGGGAGCCACAAAGAAGGCTTAACCCTGCTATGCAAGAGGTTGTGAGGGCAGAAGATATTAAGTTGTTAGAGCCAGGGATCATTTATCCCATCTCTGATCGCAAGTGGGTGAGCCTGATTCCAGATGTGCCCAAACATGCTAAATTGATGGTAGTAAATAAAGACGACGAGTTGGTCCCAACTCGAGTGCAGTCAAGATGGAGAAAGTGTCTAAACTTACGTAAATTGAATGCTGCCACTAGGCCTTATCATTTTCAATTTCCATTTATTGATCAGATGGTGGAGCGCTTAGTTGGGCCTGTTTACTATTGTTGGGTCTGGCTAAAGACGTTAAACTTAGCGCTCATGGGAGGCACCCCACAGCTTATCTTTTCTGTTTATTTATTATTTCGCATTTTTATGATTAATGTTTGTTTCCAGTATTTTTTGTTTTCCAGTTTTTATTTTTCAGCGACAAAGCGTACTTTAGTCTAAGTTTGGGGGTATGCTATGAGCCATACCTATCTAGCTAGTTCTCCATATCTCAGGTCAGTTCTTTCCATATTAGTCACACATTTGGGTCAATGTGTAATTTAAGTTTGGGGGTATGGGAGACACATCACACACTTTGTCCTAATTTGTTGTCTTTTCGTCGTAAAGATAAATGCATGCTCATGTTATTTTGAAATTTTGGTTGATCTTAACATTTTCTGTGATGTGATGTCATAAGTAAGCTTAAAATTTTGAACACATGATGTGGTGATAAAGTTTTAAAATTTATTTACTTACTTTAGGCATTTGAGAATTCACAGGTTTGATCTAATCTAACATGAGCACATTAGCACAAATTGTGTGAGGCATGACATGTGATTTTAATGTGTACATTTCCTTGTCTTAACTGAAACTGGATGACTTGTTGGATAAACACTTGGGCATAGAAAAGCATAAAAAAAAGATAAATATATATATATATATATATATAAGGCACGGCTATGTCTAGTTCCCTTAAGCTTTCTAATTGACCTATGTAGCGAGTGTTGAGTCAATGACTCCCAAACCAGATTGTTTTAGGGCATTAGGTGTAAAGACACCCCTAAGGACTTACTAACTCGAGTCAAAAAGGTTACCAAACTAAACTGACCCTAATGCTACCAAACAAAATTTTCACCTTTTGACGTGAACACTCACTGCTTATTGAGGCAATAGGTCCAGTTACTCAGTGGTTATATATATATATATATATATATATATATATATATATAAAATAAAAAACTATGCCTTTTTCGTCCATTTTGATGGGAAATTCAGTGAATCTTGAGACATGGAGACCTTACACATTGGAGTCACTTGGAAGCTTCATTTCTATATGCTAATTCACTTTACACAGTGTCAGACTTGTGATGCCTTAACCTGCCTTTTGTAAGTAATTAGATTTTAACTTTTCTATTCATTGCGAAGATGGGTTTATCTTTTTAAGCTTGCTCATGAATGAATATCATGGCGATGTGTGCTCCTTAAATTTTTGGATACCATGAGTGATGAACTTATCTTTATGTTCTTTGTTTTTCATTTAGGTTTTTTTTTATTATTTTGTTTTGCTAAGGGATTAGCAAGTTGTAAGTTTGGGGGTATTTGATGAGTGCCAAATATTGCATATTTTGGCCCTTTAATTTACATTTGTTAGCTTAGGAATTTTTTACTTTGAGTTGTTTTCGTTGTTTTACAGGTTTACAAGCTTGGAAAGAAGTTTCACTAAATTGCCAGAATTGCTCGTGCAAATCAGCCATTTTTGAGGATTAAACTGTATTGATTTAGGAAGAACCAGAAGATGAGCCATATATTCTTGGAAAGATTCGGATGTCTATTTTCTTGGGAATTTTATGGATCAATAAAATGATTTTCCTAGAGAAAGTTATGGCAGTTTTAGTAGACAAAGGTCAGGCTGTGCATGATTTCAGCGTGGTAGATCAGCCATTTTTGAGGATTTAACTGTATTGATTCAGGAAGAACCACGAGATGAGCCATATATTCTTGGAAAGATCCTGATGTCTATTTTTTGGGTAATTTCACGGATCAATAAAATGATTTTTCTAGAGAAAGTTATGGCAGTTTTAGTAGACAAAGGTCAAAGAGCAAAAACTGGAATCTGCAGTATCCCACATCGGATTGGAAGCATATTGCACTTGTGATATTTCCCTATATAAGCCCTTCTTCACTTCATCTTTAATGTACAATTCCTGAGTCACATTGGTGTTTACTGGTGGACGTCCACTAGCATTCTGGTGGATCTCGAAGGCTTTGTCACCACAAGGGGAAGCGCCGCCCGTCAGCGAGTGGAATTTCTCCCATGTAAAGTTGTTTATTTATTTCTTTATATTCAGTTGTTTTAGTTTAAATGTTTAGCACTTTTTATTATATTTTTATAGTTATGAGTGCTAGACTCTTCAGCTAAGGTTGAAGATGAAGCCCCGCCATTGTTTGGCGTAGTTGTTCAGATTTGTTTGTACAAATCTGACAATTTTTAGTATAAATGTTCTGTCAATTATTTGAGTTAATCTTATAATTGATTGAGTTTAAATTGTCTGTTGGATATTCCTTGTGTTTCATCTGATGGATACATTGAATGTTTTTCGATTAAATTGGATTTCCTTTGTGATTTGTTAAGAGCGGATACATTGGACGCTTTTGGTTTAATTGGGATATTCTTTGTTTTTTGTCTTATAGTTGGATTCATGGAATCTTTTGATAGGCTATTTTTTAGGACATATATGCTTAACTTCGGTGGGGTGGATTCGGAAACCTTAGTGTTTTAATTATTAGTTTTTAAATCAGCTTAGTTTAGTTTATATTTCTTTTGCAATATCATTCACAATTCGGAACTAGGTTAAGATAAAGTTAGTTTAGATTAAAAATATATTTTCACAACGCAATTCCCTGTGGATTCGACCTCGCACTTGCACAATGCTATATTGCAAATGACTCGTGCGCTTGCGAGTAAATTAAAACTCACAACAAGTTTTTGGCGCCGTTACCGGGGAGTTGTTTGGTTTGTCAAAATTTTTTGTCTGAATTGATTTTATTTTTCTACTAGTTAGTTATCAATTTTAAAAATAAAAAAAAATTGTAATTTAATTTAATTTAATTTTTAAAAAAAAATTGGATGAATCCAGCGCCGGTTTCACAGTCTTTAGAGGACGCCCTCAAGGGTTTCATTAAAATGACCGGCCCGTCCCTCAATGCTGCCAACACATTCAATGTTGATAGCTGTTCCATCTATGCTAGTCCTCTGCATTTAGCATAAAATTGTCCATCAATGCCGGCTTTTGCCGAGTATCCCATAGAACAAATGAATGCTTTCAATGAGTGTTATTGGCAATCAAATGGATCTTACTCTGAAACATATAATCCAGGGTGGTGGGACCACTCTAATGTTTCATGGACGCAGAACCAACTGAGGAATCAGGGAGGAGACCCTTATCATGCTCACAATCAATACCCTCCCGAATTTCCTCCACCAATTCAAAGTTATGGTCACTCAGCTTATCCAACACCATCACCCGCTTACCAAGCTCCCATTCAAGCGCCAGCGTCGGTTTCACAGTCATTGGAGGACGCTCTCAATGGTTTCATGAAAACGACTAGCCAATCTATGAGTGAAGTAATGAGTGCAACAATAGAAAACACCCAAGCGATTGCCACACTAGAGAGTCAAATTGATCAAATCGCAAGTTACGTGGGTGAAGGAGAGGAAGAAACGTTCCCCAGTCAAACTGATCCTAACCCAAAGGAACAGTTTGCGGTGGGAAATTTATTAACTCCTATGCATTGGCAGGAACAAGTGCAATCAATTGTCCCATTGAGGTCTGGGAGACAAGTGCACAATCAAGTGGAAGAGAACCCTGCTATGCACCAAGGGCAAGAAAGTGGCAACAACGAGAAGAGAGATGCTGAGCCATCTACAGCCACACCTATTATTAATAATCTCTCTAGGTCGTTTTTACCTAAAGCGCCTTACCCTGAGAGACTACAAGCGCCCAAGAAAGAAGGGAAATCTGAGGACATTTTGGAAGCATGCTTCGCTCAATTTGAAGACGATTTGGATTTAGATAAGTTGTTTGAGCAAGCTAATGCTACTTTGGAGTCTGCTCCTCAAAAGATCAGTGAGACGGAGGAAACCACAACACCTCAACCCCCCAAGAAGGAACTTAAGCCTTTATCGGACAATCTTAAGTATAAGTTCCTAGGTCCAGCAGATTCTTTGCCTATAATGATAGCTTTAGATTTGGGTGATGCTCCAGAGAAGAAATTATTAGACATCTTAAGAGGGCATAAGGAAGCTATAGGCTGGACTATTGAGGATGTCAAGGGAATCAACCCCTCGTTGGTAATACACACGATACAGTTGGAGGAGAATGCCAAGCCATCGAGGGAGCCACAAAGAAGGCTCAACCCTACTATGCAAGAGGTTGTGAGGGTAGAAGATATTAAGCTGTTAGAGCCAGGGATCATTTATCCCATCTCTGATCGCAAGTGGGTGAGCCTGATTCCAGTCGTGCCCAAACGTGCTAAATTGACGGTAGTAAATAAAGATGACGAGTTGGTCCCAACTCGAGTGCAGTCAAGAAAGAGAAAGTGTCTAAACTACCGTAAATTGAATGCTGCCACTAGGCCTTATTATTTTCCATTTCCATTTATTGATCAGATGGTGGAGCGCTTAGTTGGGCCTGTTTACTAATGTTGGGTCTGGCTAAAGACATTAAACTTAACGCTCATGGAAGGCACCCCACAGCTTATCTTTTCTGTTTATTTATTATTTCGCATTTTTATGATTAATGTTTGTTTCTAATATTTTTTGTTTTCCAGTTTTTATTTTTCAGCGACAAAGCGTACTTCAATCTAAGTTTGGGGGTATGCTATGAGCCATACCTGTCTAGCTAGTTCTCCATATCTCAGGTCAGCTCTTTCCATATTAGTAGCACATTGGGGTCAATGTGTAATTTAAGTTTGGGGGTATGGGAGACACATCGCACACTTTGTCCTAATTTGTTGTCTTTTCGTCGTAAAGATAAATGCATGCTCATGTTATTTTGAAATTTTGGTTGATCTTAACATTTTCTGTGATGTGATGTCATAGGTAAGCTTAAAATTTTGAACACATGATCCGGTGATAAAGTTTTAAAATTTAGTTACTTACTTTAGGCATTTGAGAATTCACATGTTTGATCTAATCTAACACGAGCACATTAGCACAAATTGTGTGAGGTATGACATATGATTTTAATGTGTACGTTTCCTTGTCTTAACTGAAACTGGATGACTTGTTGGATAAACACTTTGGCATAGAAAAGCATAAAAAAAAGACAAATATATATATATATATATATATATATATATATATATATATATAATAATACTACTAATGATCATCATCAATAAACTTTCCACTGAGTAACTGGACCTCTTGCCTCAGTAAGCAGTGAGTGTTCACGTCAAAAGATGAAAATTTTGTTTGGTAGCATTAGGGTCAGTTTAGTTTCGTAGCCTTTTTGACTCGAGTTCGTAAGTCCTTAGGGGTCTCTTTACACCTAATGCCCTAAAACCATCTGGTTTGGGAGTCATTGACTCAACACTCGTTACATGGGTCAATTAGAAAGCTTAAGGGAACTAGACATAGCCATGCCTTATAAATATATGTGTGTATATATATATATATATATATATATATATAAAATAAAAAACTATGCCTTTTTCGTTCATTTTGATGTGAAATTCGGTGAATCTTGAGACATGGAGACCTTACACATTGGAGTCACTTGGAAGCTTCATTTCTATATACTAATTCACTTTACACAGTGTCAGACTTGTGATGCCTTAACCTGCCTTTTGTAAGTAATTAGATTTTAACTTTTCTATTCATTGCGAAGATGGGTTTATCTTTTTAAGCTTGCTCATGAATGAATATCATGGTGATGTGTGCTCCTTAAATTTTTGGATACCATGAGTGATGAACTTATCTTTATATTCTTTGTTTTTCATTTAGGTTTTTTTTTATTATTTTGTTTTGCTAAGGGATTAGCAAATTGTAAGTTTGGGGGTATTGGATGAGTGCCAAATATTGCATATTTTGGCCCTTTAATTTACATTTGTTAGCTTAGGTATTTGTTACTTTGAGTTGTTTTCGTTGTTTTACAGGTTTACAAGCTTGGAAAGAAGTTTCACTAAATTGCCAGAATTGCTCGTGCAGATCAGCCATTTTTGAGGATTAAACTGTATTGATTTAGGAAGAACCAGAAGATGAGCCATATATTCTTGGAAAGATCCGAATGTCTATTTTCTGGGAAATTTTACGGATCAATAAAATGATTTTTCTAGAGAAAGTTATGGCAGTTTTAGTAGACAAAGGTCAGGCTGTGCATGATTTCAGCGTGGCAGATCAGCCATTTTTGAGGATTTAACTGTATTGATTCAGGAAGAACCACGACATGAGCCATATATGCTTGGAAAGATCCTGATGTCTATTTTCGGGGTAATTTCACGGATCATTAAAATAATTTTTCTAGAGAAAGTTATGGCAGTTTTAGTAGACAAAGGTCAAAGAGCAAAAACTGGAATCTGCAGTATCCCACATCGGATTGGAAGCATATTGCACTTGTGATATTTCCCTATATAAGCCCTTCTTCACTTCATCTTTAATGTACAATTCCTGAGTCACATTGATGTTTACCGGTGGACGTCCACTAGCATTCTGGTGGATCTCGGAGGCTTTGTCACCACAAGGGGAAGCGCCGCCCGTCAGCGAGTGGAATTTTTCCCATGTAAAGTTGTTTATTTATTTCTTTATATTCAGTTGTTTTAGTTTAAATGTTTAGCACTTTTTATTATATTTTTATAGTTATGAGTGCTAGACTCTTCAGCTAAGGTTGAAGATGAAGCCCCTCCATTGTTTGGCGTAGTTGTTCAGATTTGCATGTACAAATCTGACAATTTTTAGTATAAATGTTCTGTCAATTATTTGAATTAATCTTATAATTGATTGAGTTTAAATTGTCTGTTGGATATTCCTTGTGTTTCATCTGATGGATACATTGAATGTTTTTCGATTAAATTGGATTTCCTTTGTGATTTGTTAAGAGCGGATACATTAGACGCTTTTGGTTTAATTGGGATATTCTTTGTTTTTTGTCTTATAGTTGGATTCATGGAATCTTTTGATAGGCTATTTTTTAGGACATATATGCTTAACTTCGGTGGGGTGGATTCGGAAACCTTAGTGTTTTAATTATTAGTTTTTAAATCAACTTAGTTTAATTTATATTTCTTTTGCAATATCATCCACAATTCAGAACTACGTTAAGATAAAGTTAGTTTAGATTAAAAATATATTTTCACAACGCAATTCCCTGTGGATTCGACCTCGCACTTGCACAATAACATGTTGCAAATGACTCGTGCGCTTGCAAGTAAATTAAAACTCACAACAAGTTTTTGGCGCCGTTGCCGGGGAGTTGTTTGGTTTGTGAAATTTTTTTGTCTGAATTGATTTTATTTTTCTACTAGTTAGTTATCAATTTTAAAAATAAAAAAAATTGTAATTTAATTTAATTTAATTTTTTTAAAAAAATGTGAATGAATCCAGCGCCGATTTCACAGTCTTTAGAGGATGCCCTCAAGGATTTCATTAAAATGACCGGCCCGTCCCTCAATGCTGCCAACACATTCAATGTTGCAAGCTGTTCCATCTGTGCTAGTCTTCTGCATTTAGCACAAAATTGTCCATCAATGCCGGCTTTTGCCGAGTATCCCATGGAACAAATAAATGCCTTCAATGAGTGTTGTTGGCAATCAAATGGATCTGACTCTGAAACATACAATCCAGGGTGGTGGGACCACTCTAATGTTTCATGGACGCATAACCAACTGAGGAATCAGGGAGGAGACCATTATCATGCTCACAATCAATACCCTCCCGAATTTCCTCCACCAATTCCAAGTTATGGTCACTCAGCTTATCCATCACCATCACCCGCTTACAAAGCTCCCATTCAAGCGCCAGTGTCGGTTTCACAGTCATTGGAGGACGCTCTCAATGATTTCATGAAAACGACTAGCCAATCTATGAGTGAAGTGATGAGTGCAACAATAGAAAACACCCAAGCGATTGCCACACTAGAGAGTCAAATTGATCAAATCGCAAGTTACGTGGGTGAAGGAGAAGAAGGAACGTTCCCCAGTCAAACTGATCCTAACCCAAAGGAACAGTTTGCGGTGGGAAATTTATTAACTCATATGCATTGGCAGGAACAAGTGCAATCAATTGTCCCATTGAGGTCTAGGAGACAAGTGCACAATCAAGTGGAAGAGAACCCTGCTATGCACCAAGGGCAAGAAAGTGGAAACAATGAGAAGAGATATGCTGAGCCATCTACAGCCACACCTATTATTAATGATCTCTCTAGGTCACTTTTACCTAAAGCGCCTTATCCTGAGAGACTACAAATGCCCAAGAAAGAAGGGAAGTCTGAGGACATTTTGGAGGCATGCTTTGCTCAATTTGAAGACAATTTGGATTTAGATAAGTTGTTTGAGCAAGCAAATGCTACTTTGGTGTCTGCTCCTCAAAAGATCAGTGAGACGAAGGAAACCACAACACCTCAACCCCCCAAGAAGGAACTTAAGCCTTTATCGGACAATCTTAAGTATAAGTTCCTAGGTCCAGCAGATTCTTTGCCTATAATGATAGCTTTCGATTTGGGTGATGCACCAGAGGAGAAATTATTGGACATCTTAAGAGAGCATAAGGAAGCTATAGGCTGGATTATTGAGGATGTCAAGGGAATCAACCCCTCGTTGGTAATACACACGATACAGTTGGAGGAGGATGCCAAGCCATCGAGGGAGCCACAAAGAAGGCTCAACCCTGCTATGCAAGAGGTTGTGAGGGTAGAAGATATTAAGCTGTTAGAGCCAGGGATCATTTATCTCATCTCTGATCGCAAGTGGGTGAGCCTGATTCCAGTCGTGCCCAAACGTGCTAAATTGACGGTAGTAAATAAAGATGACGAGTTGGTCCCAACTCGAGTGCAGTCAAGAAAGAGAAAGTGTCTAAACTACCGTAAATTGAATGCTGCCACTAGGCCTTATTATTTTCCATTTCCATTTATTGATCAGATGGTGGAGCGCTTAGTTGGGCCTGTTTACTAATATTGGGTCTAGCTAAAGACGTTAAACTTAGCGCTCATGGGAGGCACCCGACAGCTTATCTTTTCTGTTTATTTATTATTTCGCATTTTTATGATTAATGTTTGTTTCCAGTATTTTTTGTTTTCCAGTTTTTATTTTTCAGCGACAAAGCGTACTTCAGTCTAAGTTTGGGGGTATGCTATGAGCCATACCTGTCTAGCTAGTTCTCCATATCTCAGGTCAGCTCTTTCCATATTAGTCACACATTGGGGTCAATGTGTAATTTAAGTTTGGGGGTATGGGAGACACATCACACACTTTGTCCTAATTTGTTGTCTTTTCGTCGTAAAGATAAATGCATGCTCATGTTATTTTGAAATTTTGGTTAATCTTAACATTTTCTGTGATGTGATGTCATAGGTAAGCTTAAAATTTTGAACACATGATCTGGTGATAAAGTTTTAAAATTTAGTTACTTACTTTAGGCATTTGAGAATTCACATGTTTGATCTAATCTAACACGAGCACATTAGCACAAATTGTGTGAGGTATGACATGTGATTTTAATGTGTACGTTTCCTTGTCTTAACTGAAACTGGATAACTTGTTGGATAAACACTTGGGCATAGAAAAGCATAAAAAAAAGACAAATATATATATATATATATATATACATATATATATATATATACATATATATATATATATACATATATATATATATATATATACATATATATATATATATACATATATATATATATACATATATATATATATATACATATATATATATAAATAATAATACTACTAATGATCATCATCAATAAACTTTCCACTGAGTAACTGGACCTCTTGCCTCAGTAAGCAGTGAGTGTTCACGTCAAAAGATGAAAATTTTGTTTGGTAGCATTAGGGTCAGTTTAGTTTCGTAGCCTTTTTGACTCGAGTTAGTAAGTCCTTAGGGGTGTCTTTACACCTAATGCCCTAAAACCATCTGGTTTGGGAGTCATTGACTCAACACTCACTACATGGGTCAATTAGAAAGCTTAAGGGAACTAGACATATATATATATATATATATATAATAAAAAAAATAAAAACTATTCCTTTGTCGTTCATTTTGATGGGAAATTTGGTGAATCTTGAGACATGGAGACCTTACACATTGGAGTCACTTGGAAGCTTCATTTCTATATGCTAATTCACTTTACACAGTGTCAGACTTGTGATGCCTTAACCTGCATTTTGTAAGTAATTAGATTTTAACTTTTCTATTCATTGTGAAGATGGGTTTATCTTTTTAAGCTTGCTCATGAATGAATATCATGGTGATGTGTGCTCCTTAAATTTTTGGATACCATGAGTGATGAACTTATCTTTATGTTCTTTGTTTTTCATTTAGGTTTTTTTTTATTATTTTGTTTTGCTAAGGGATTAGCAAGTTGTAAATTTGGGGGTATTTGATGAGTGCCAAATATTGCATATTTTGGCCCTTTAATTTACATTTGTTAGCTTAGGAATTTGTTACTTTGAGTTGTTTTCGTTGTTTTACAGGTTTACAAGCTTGGAAAGAAGTTTCACTAAATTGCCGAATTGCTCGTGCAGATCAGCCATTTTTTAGGATTAAACTGTATTTATTTAGGAAGAACCAGAAGATGAGCCATATATTTTTAGAAAGATCTGGATGTCTATTTTCTGGGGAATTTTACGGATCAATAAAATGATTTTTCTAGAGAAAGTTATGGCAGTTTTAGTAGACAAAGGTCAAGCTGTGCATGATTTCAGCGTGGCAGATCAGCCATTTTTGAGGATTTAACTGTATTGATTCAGGAATAACCACGAGATGAGCCATATATGCTTAGAAAGATCTTGATGTCTATTTTTTGGGTAATTTCACGTATCAATAAAATGATTTTTCTAGAAAAAGTTATGGCAGTTTTCGTAGACAAAGGTCAAAGAGCAAAAACTGGAATATGCAGTATCCCACATCGGATTGGAAGCATATTGCACTTGTGATATTTCCCTATATAAGCCCTTCTTCACTTCATCTTTAATGTACAATTCCTGAGTCACATTGGTGTTTACCGGTGGACGTCCACTAGCATTCTGGTGGATCTCGAAGGCTTTGTCACCACAAGGGGAAGCGCCGTTCGTCAGCGAGTGGAATTTCTCCCATGTAAGGTTGTTTATTTATTTCTTTATATTCAGTTGTTTTAGTTTAAATGTTTAGCACTTTTTATTATATTTTTATAGTTATGAGTGCTAGACTCTTCAGCTAAGGTTGAAGATGAAGCCACGCCATTGTTTGGCGTAGTTGTTCAGATTTGCTTGTACAAATCTGACAATTTTTAGTATAAATGTTCTGTCAATTATTTGAGTTAATCTTATAATTGATTGAGTTTAAATTGTCTGTTGGATATTCCTTGTGTTTCATCAGATGGATACATTGAATTTTTTTCGATTAAATTGGATTTTCTTTGTGATTTGTTAAGAGCGGATACATTGGACGCTTTTGGTTTAATTGGAATATTCTTTGTTTTTTGTCTTATAGTTGGATTCATGGAATCTTTTGATAGGCTATTTTTTAGGACATATATGTTTAACTTCGGTGGGGTGGATTCAGAAACCTTAGTGTTTTAATTATTAGTTTTTAAATCAACTTAGTTTAGTTTATATTTCTTTTGCAATATCATTCACAATTCGGAACTAGGTTAAGATAAAGTTAGTTTAGATTAAAAATATATTTTCACAACGCAATTCCCTGTGGATTTGACCTCGCACTTGCACAATGCTATATTGCAAATGACTCGTGCGCTTGCGAGTAAATTAAAACTCACAACAAGTTTTTGGCACCGTTGCCGCGGAGTTGTTTGGTTTGTGAAATTTTTTTGTCTGAATTGATTTTATTTTTCTACTAGTTAGTTATCAATTTTTAAAATAAAAAAAAAATTGTAATTTAATTTAATTTAATTTTTTAAAAAAAATGTGGATGAATCCAGCGCCGGTTTCACAGTCTTTAGAGGACGCCCTCAAGGATTTCATTAAAATGACCGGCTCGTCCCTCAATGCTGCCAACACATTCAATGTTGATAGCTGTTCCATCTGTGCTAGTCCTCTGCATTTAGCACAAAATTGTCCATCAATGCCGGCTTTTGCCGAGTATCCCATGGAACAAATGAATGCTTTCAATGAGTGTTGTTGGCAATCAAATGGATCTTACTCTGAAACATACAATCCAAGGTGGTGGGACCACTCTAATGTTTCATGGACGCAGAACCAATTGAGGAATCAGGGAGGAGACCCTTATCATGCTCACAATCAATACCCTCCCGAATTTCCTCCACCAATTCTAAGTTATGGTCACTCAGCTTATCCAGAACCATCACCCGCTTACCAAGCTCCCATTCAAGTGCCAGCGTCGGTTTCACAGTCATTGGAGGACGCTCTCAATGATTTCATGAAAACAACTAGCCAATCTATGAGTGAAGTGATGAGTGCAACAATAGAAAACACCCAAGCAATTGCCACACTAGAGAGTCAAATTGATCAAATCGCAAGTTACGTGGGTGAAAGAGAAGAAGGAACGTTCCCCAGTCAAACTGATCCTAACCCAAAGGAACAGTTTGCGGTGGGAAATTTATTAACTCCTATGCATTGGCAGGAACAAGTGCAATAAATTGTCCTATTGAGGTCTAGGAGACAAGTGCACAATCAAGTGGAAGAGAACCCTACTATGCACCAAGGGCAAGAAAGTGGCAACAATGAGAAGAGATATGTTGAGCCATCTACAGCCACACCTATTATTAATGATCTCTCTAGGTCACTTTTACCTAAAGCGCCTTATCCTGAGAGACTACAAGCACCCAAGAAAGAAGGGAAGTCTGAGGACATTTTGGAGGCATGCTTTGCTCAATTTGAAGACGATTTGGATTTAGATAAGTTGTTTGAGCAAGCAAATGCTACTTTGGAGTCTGCTCCTCAAAAGATCAGTGAGATGAAGGAAACCACAACACCTCAGCCCCCCAAGAAGGAATTTAAGCCTTTATCGAACAATCTTAAGTATAAGTTCCTAGGTCCAGCAGATTCTTTGCCTATAATGATAGCTTTAGATTTGGGTGATGCTCTAGAGGAGAAATTATTGGACATCTTAAGAGAGCATAAGGAAGCTATAGGCTGGACTATTGAGGATGTCAAGGGAATCAACCCCTCGTTGGTAATACACACGATACAGTTGGAGGAGGATGCCAAGCCATCGAGGGAGCCACAAAGAAGGCTCAACCCTACTATGCAAGAGGTTATGAGGGTAAAAGATATTAAGCTGTTAGAGCCAGGGATCATTTATCCCATCTCTGATCGCAAGTGGGTGAGCTTGATTCCAGTCGTGCCCAAACGTGCTAAATTGACGGTAGTAAATAAAGATGACGAGTTGGTCCCAACTCGAGTGCAGTCAAGAAAGAGAAAGTGTCTAAACTACCGTAAATTGAATGCTGCCACTAGGCCTTATTATTTTCCATTTCCATTTATTGATCAGATGGTGGAGTGCTTAGTTGGGCCTGTTTACTAATGTTGGGTCTGGCTAAAAACATTAAACTTAGCGCTCATGGAAGGCACCCCACAGCTTATCTTTTCTATTTATTTATTATTTCGCATTTTTATGATTAATGTTTGTTTCTAATATTTTTTGTTTTCCAGTTTTTATTTTTCAGCGACAAAGCGTACTTCAATCTAAGTTTGGGGGTATGCTATGAGCCATACCTGTCTAGCTAGTTCTCCATATCTCAGGTCAGCTCTTTCCATATTAGTCGCACATTGGGGTCAATGTGTAATTTAAGTTTGGGGGTATAGGAGACACATCGCACACTTTGTCCTAATTTGTTGTCTTTTCGTCGTAAAGATAAATGCATGCTCATGTTATTTTGAAATTTTGGTTGATCTTAACCTTTTCTATGATGTGATGTCATAGGTAAGCTTAAAATTTTGAACACATGATCTGGTGATAAAGTTTTAACATTTAGTTACTTACTTTAGGCATTTTAGAATTCACATGTTTGATCTAATCTAACACGAGCACATTAGCACAAATTGTGTGAGGTATGACATGTAATTTTAATGTATACGTTTTCTTGTCTTAACTGAAACTGGATGACTTGTTGGATAAACACTTGGGCATAGAAAAGCATAAAAAAAAAAAAGACAAATATATATATATATATATATATAAATAATAATACTACTAATGATCATCATCAATAAACTTTTCATTGAGTAACTGGACCTCTTGCCTCAGTAAGCAGTGAGTGTTCACGTCAAAAGATGAAAATTTTGTTTGGTAGCATTAGGGTCAGTTTAGTTTCGTAGCCTTTTTTACTCGAGTTAGTAAGTCTTTAGAGGTGTCTTTACACCTAATGCCCTAAAACCATCTGGTTTGGGAGTCATTGACTCAACACTCGCTACATAGGTCAATTAGAAAGCTTAAGGGAACTAGACATAGCCGTGCCTTATATATATATACACATATATATATATATACACATATATATATATATACATATATATATATATATGTACACATATATATATATATATGTACACATATATATATATATGTATGTATATATATATACATACATATATATATATATACATACATATATATATATATATGTGTATATATATATATATGTATATATATAAAATAAATAAATAAAAAAAACTATGCCTTTTTCATTCATTTTGATGGGAAATTCGGTGAATCTTGAGACATGGAGACCTTACACATTGGAGTCACTTGGAAGCTTCATTTCTATATGCTAATTCACTTTACACAGTGTCAGACTTGTGATGCCTTAACCTGCCTTTTGTAAGTAATTAGATTTTAACTTTTCTATTCATTGCGAAGATGGGTTTATCTTTTTAAGCTTGCTCATGAATGAATATCATGGTGATGTGTGCTCCTTAAATTTTTGGATACCATGAGTGATGAACTTATCTTTATGTTATTTGTTTTTCATTTAGGTTTTTTTTTATTATTTTGTTTTGCTAAGGGACTAGCAAATTGTAAGTTTGGGGGTATTTGATGAGTGCCAAATATTGCATATTTTGGCCCTTTAATTTACATTTGTTAGCTTAGGAATTTGTTACTTTGAGTTGTTTTCGTTGTTTTACAGGTTTACAAGCTTGGAAAGAAGTTTCACTAAATTGCCAGAATTGCTCATGTAGATCAGCCATTTTTTAGGATTAAACTGTATTGATTTAGAAAGAACCAGAAGATGAGCCATATACGCTTGGAAAGATCCAAATGTCTATTTTCTGGAGAATTTTACGTATCAATAAAATGATTTTTCTAGAGAAAGTTATGGCAGTTTTAGTAGACAAAGGTCAGGCTGTGCATGATTTCAGCGTGACAGATCAGCCATTTTTGAGGATTTAACTGTATTGATTCAGGAAGAACCAAGAGATGAGCCATATATGCTTAGAAAGATCCCGATGTCTATCTTTTGGGTAATTTTACGAATCAATAAAATGATTTCTCTATAGAAAGTTATGGCAGTTTTAGTAGACAATGGTCAAAGAGCAAAAACTGGAATCTGCAGTATCCCACATCGGATTGGAAGCATATTGCACTTGTGATATTTCCCTATATAAGCCCTTCTTCACTTCATCTTTAATGTACAATTCCTGAGCCACTTTGGTGTTTACCGGTGGACGTCCACTAGCATTCTGGTGGATCTCGAAGGCATTGTCACCACAAGGGGAAGCGCCGCCCGTCAGCGAGTGGAATTTCTCCCATGTAAAGTTGTTTATTTATTTCTTTATATTCAGTTGTTTTAGTTTAAATGTTTAGCACTTTTTATTATAGTTTTATAGTTATGAGTGGCTAGACTCTTCAGGTAAGGTTGAAGATGAAGCCCCGCCATTGTTTGGCGTAATAGTTCAGATTTGCTTGTACAAATCTGACAATTTTGAGTATAAATGTTCTGTCAATTATTTGAGTTAATCTTATAATTGATTGAGTTTAAATTGTCTGTTGGATATTCCTTGTGTTTCATCTGATGGATACATTGAATGCTTTTCGATTAAATTGGATTTCCTTTGTGATTTGTTAAGAGCGGATACATTGGACGCTTTTGGTTTAATTGGGATATTCTTTGTTTTTTGTCTTATAGTTGGATTCATGGAATCTTTTGATAGGCTATTTTTTAGGACATATATGCTTAACTTCGGTGGGGTGGATTCGGAAACCTTAGTGTTTTAATTATTAGTTCTTAAATCAACTTAGTTTAGTTTATATTTCTTTTGCAATATAATTCACAATTCGGAACTAGGTTAAGATAAAATTAGTTTAGATTAAAAATATATTTTCACAATGCAATTCCATGTGGATTCGACCTCGCACTTGCACAACACTATATTGCAAACGACTCGTGCGCTTGCGAGTAAATTAAAACTCACAACAGCCTAGCCTTATACTGGACATAATCTCCTGGAGTGTTCCCTTCTTTGATCTTGTATATCCATTTACAATCCTCAACTCTCTGTTTTTTTGGTTTGGGCACCATTTCCCAAGGGTTGTTCTTCCTCAAAGAATTTATTTCTTCCTCCATAGCTAGTTGCCATTTCGACAAATCCTTATGTTTTATGGCATCCATGTAAGTTTCTGGTTCAACCTCTCCTTCTAAATAAGGAGCTGCAACATTAGCATCCATAAAACCATATCTCAAAGGTGGTTTGACCACCCTCCTTTCCCGGTCCCTTGTGAGCTGATAATCATTCTGATTTGTTGCATCATCCCCTTCTAGTTCAGCCTCATCTTGAGTGTCCTGAGCTTGGCCTTCATCAATGGGCTCTACCTGGTCCGAACCCTCTTGCCTTCCTTGCTCTACCTGAACAAAATTTTCCTTGATGCTATGCTCCACATAAACCGGGGTGGTTTGCCCACTATCCCCTACAGGGTTAGTTTTCTCCAAATAGGGAAATAACAATTCATTAAAAATGATATCCCTACTTATTATGAGTTTTGTTCCTTTTTGCTCTAAGAACCACAACCTATATCCCTTAACCCCATCACCATATCCTAGAAACACACATTTTCTAGACTTTGGGCTAAGTTTATCATCCTTTTAATATGCAAACGTAGCACATCCAAAAGTCCTAAGGTTACTTAACTCAGGGGGTTTTCCACTCCACATCTCCTCGGGAGTTTTAAGGTCTAAAGCCCTAGAGGGTGATCTATTAACCAAATATGCAGTAGTAAACACAGCTTCCCCCCAAAAACATTTTGGTAAACCGGACCCAATTAACATGCATCTAACCTTTTCAATAAGGATCCTATTCATCCTCTCAGCAACTCCATTTTGCTGAGGGGTTTTCACAACCGTTCTATGTCTTAGAATCCCATTTAACTCACAGAATTTATCAAAATCCTTATTAAAAAATTCTAAGCCATTATTGATTCTTAACACCTTAACTACCCTGCCCGTTTGAGTCTCCAGCAACTTTTTCCACACCACATATTTATTCAAAGCATCTAATTTATTTTTAAGCAAATAAACCCAAACCTTTCTTGAATAATCATCAATTAAAGAAAGAAAGTAAAGATTACCTCCTTGTGTCAGTGTTCTTACTAGTCCCCAAAGATCCGCATGAATGTAGTCAAGAATACCCTTAGACTTGTGCACTCCGGTGTTGAAGCTAACCCGATGTTGCTTCCCAAGAATGCAACTCTCACAAAAATCAAGTTTCTCTACCTTATCACCATCAAGTAGACCATTCTTGCTGAGAACTTGCAGCCCCTTTTCGCTCATATGTCCCAAGCGATTGTGCCAAAGTACTGCCTTATCCATCTCAGCCATCAAGCTTGCTGCTTGATCCTTGATGTCCATGTCTCCGATCATCTCAGAGAGACCATCGTTTATTGCTGCTTTGATCACTATCAAAGATCCCTTGGTTACCTTGATCTTTCCTCCCTCTACTTTGTATGTGTACCCCATGGAATCTAGCTGCCCCAATGAGATCAAATTTCTTCTCAAATCAGAAAGATACCTCACATTTTGTGGTAGTCTTGTGACTCCATCAAACATCCTCAATTAGATGTCTCATATCCCTCTCACTTGACAAGAAGTATCGTTCCCCAAGAAAACCTTTCTATCATTGGTTTCCTTGAAATTCTTGAACCAATCCATGTAAGGGCACATGTGATAAGTGCACCCGGAATCCAGGATCCATTTCTCGTTGCCTTGCCTCCTGCTCACATTTGAGCACACAACAAGAACATCATCTCGTTATTCTCCTTTGGCAACCGAAGCCTCTACATTGTTGGTATGGCTTCTTCCTCTCTCATCCCACAACTTCTTCTTGCAATCTTTCTTGAAATGACCCTCTTTATTGTAGTAGTAGCATCTCTTTCCTCCAAATCTTGGTTTGGATTGCGCTCTCCCATGGCTCTGCCCTCTAGCATTTGGTTTATCTCGGTAGTTGCCATGGATGCTACTGCCATTCTGAGTTGCTGGCCTTCCTCTAACGAACAGCCTTTCTCCACTTGATGCTTCCCTCATCTTGGCTTTGAAATCATGAGCCCTTATAGCATTAATCATAATTTCCTTGGTTAGTATATCTCTTCCATATTCAATAGCATTAATCAAACTTTCAAAATAATCAAGAAGAGAATTCAATAACATAACAGCCAATTGTTTATCCAGGAATGTTATACTACAACTAGCCAAATCTTGAACTAGTTTATTACACACATCAAGATTATCTTGCAACTCTTTATTATGATCCATTTTAAAAGCAAAGATTCGTTTAAGAAGATAAATCTTATTAGGGAGAGTTTGTAAGAAACAACTCATCTAGTTTCTTCCAAATGGCAACTGGATCTTCCAAGTCTCCGCACTCCCTTGTGACACTATCCGACATGTGCAGAAAGATGATGCTATACGCCATCTTCTTCATTTCATTCCGCTGGACCTCCGTGATACTTGCTGGAAAATTATCATCTTCTCCAATAGCTAAGTCAACCTTTTGTTGCATAAGAACCGCTTTGATTTTTCACTTCCAAAGGGCAAAATCTCCCTTTCCATCAAACTTCTCAACAATGAAGTTTGAACCCATCTTGCAGAGAAAAAAAAATCTCAGATTTATACAGCACCCACAATTGATTTCCAACTTCTAAATCTCAAGAACTCAATCAAATCTTGATCCCAGCACCGTTCTTGAATCATCCTCAAGAACTCAATCTGATCTTGATCCCTACTCCGTTCTTGAATCACCCAAGAAGTTACCTTTGATTCTTTGGAGTCTTGCTCCGATACCTTCTATTCCAGCTCCGATACCCACTGTCCAAAGCTCTGATACCACTGTATCACCACCAAAGAATCCTTTGATTCTTGGAACCGAGCTCTGATACCACTGTTGGAAATCACCTCAAGATGCCCAAGTAGTGATCTTCCAAACACCCAAGTCTATAATGACTTGTAATTAACAGAAACAAACCAATCAAAGAAAGAACACAAGTAATTGTTATCGAGGTTCAGCAAATGCCTACGTCCCCGTGAGGTACTCTGAGCTCTTTGCACTAAATCAATGAGTTTTTACAATTACAGCAACACCTCCTCTAGAACCCTCTTGTTCTTGATACATGAAAGAAGAAAAAAGAAAGAGATAAGAACTAAGTGTTTCCCTGGAATTTTCCCCAAGAAAATTCCAATTGCAAAGCCTTTAAACCCCTCTTCTTGTATGCTCTCTCTCAATCCCAACCACTCTTGAATGAGATCTATTCTAGTGCCTCTCTTGTGTTTTGTGTCTTTGCACTCTCAAACTTGCACTTGAATTCTCTTGTATGATGATCTTATATGTTGTTTTTTGTGATTGAAGCTAGATGACCCTTTATATAGTGCATCAACTTCTTAAACCAATCTTGAAGTCAATCTCAACCCTTAGACCTTGAGGACCAATCAATCATTGCCCTCCAACAAGTCTAAGTGATCTTGTGCATTTTAATCAAGCCCCATGCATCAGGAGAAGAGTGTTGAAACTTGGTCTCAGGTGTACATGGCGCCGCGGCCCAGAACAGGGCTGGCCATGGAGTACAATAGGCCAAAAACCTCCTAGGTGCTGGGCGTCGCAACACACAAGGGCTAGGCTATGATGCACAGCCCTGTGCCACCTTGTGCCATGGTGCACACCAGCCTATGCCACAGCGCACACCTAGTGGAGGCCAACTTCTCCCTTGCTGTAGGCCACGGCGCACACTCCTTGTGTTGCGGCTCAGAAGACTGTTGAAGCTCCTCTTCAACCTGTTTAATCCTTAGAAAAATACTAAAATTATTGATAATTAATTTAAATTAATAATACATGATAATACTTAAGTTTTATTAGACTTACCTCACAGGAGTAAGCCTATAGGTTGTGAGTAGGTTTTCAAGAAAAATATGAACTTTATGTGAGGCTGAGTTAATAGCTTTAGATACAATTTGTAAAAAGGATGTGTGGTTAAAAAATAATAAGAATTGATGGATATTCCTTTTGTGAACAAACCTGTGCCCTCCATACATATACATTTTGATTGTAAAGTTGTGATAGATCTTATACAAAAATCTCATTCTAATAAGAAGATGAACAAACATATTCAAATGAGATAAAAGTCAGTTAGAGGACTATTGAGTATAAGTGTTATATCTCTATAGTTTATGAGATCTGAAAGGAATATAGCTGACAGTTTGACTAAAGGTCTACCCATAAGGGGTATACCTGATACATCAAAGGGGATGAGCTTAGCCCATAGAGAGTCACCAACAGGGATAACCCAACCTTTGTTATTGGAGATCTCATGAAGAAGGTTCAATGGGTAGAAATAACTTGCATTGCGTGACTTAATTTTAGCACTACTTTTTAGGAATATTCTCCATGATAACATCTTCTTTCCATCCATAAGATGATAGTGCTTATTAGTGTGATGTTTAGGATTGATGAAATCGAGGTGGGTATTACCGTGAGGTACTTGTCACACGTACCTTTAGAGGCTCATCTAAGTCAGAGTTGTCTTGAGGCCGTGACTATGGGATAGGACTATTCCCTAGAGACTCTCATGAGAATCAAGATAAGAGCACATGGCCATTAATAATTCTAACCCGCGAACCATACCCAATATAAAGTACTATGTGTATGACTTGTTGAAGTCTGATCAAGGGACCTAATTCAAGTCGCAATCCATTATGGTTCCCTCATATGAATACTGTCAACACTAAGTATAGGCTCAAGTCTTGAAGACTCCTACACCTATTACTTAGTTATCACTTTCTCAATATAGTGAGATTGACTTAAAGCATAACCCCCACCATGTTTCTTAATTTTAATTCCTAAGATTGTATCTACTTCACCCAAGTATTTGTATTCTGTCTCTTGAAGACAGAATACAAATACTTCTTAGTTTCATTTACTCCTTCCATGTTAGTACCAATGATCAACATATCATCAACATATAAACAAACTATCACACCATAGTTTTTAGTAAATTTAGAGTAAATGCATCTATCAACATTGTTATGTTTAAAATTGAATGATAAAATAACATAGTCAAATTTCTCACCATTGTTTTGGAGCTTGTTTTAGACCATAAAGAGATTTGACTAATTTACACACTTTATTTTCATTGCCTGGAAGAACAAACTTTTTGGGTTGTTCTATATATACTTCCTCATTTAAATCCCTATTTAGGAAATCAGTTTTTACATCCATTTGATGAATATACAAATTATAAATGGATGTTAAAGCTATAAGGACTCTAATTGAAGTAATACGTGCAATTTGTGCATAAGTGTCTAAATAATCAATCCCTTCTTTTTGTCTAAAACTTTTGGCTACTAGTCTCGCTTTGAAAGTTTGAATAGTGCCATCAGTACTATATTTTTTCCTAAACACCAACTTACACCCAATAAGTTTTGATCCTTTGCGTAAATCTACAAATACCCAAGTATTGTTACCCATTATAGAATCCATCTTATCATTAATAGATTTTTTCCACAAAAAAAAAACATCTCTTGAAGCCATAGCTTCCTTAAAGGTTGTAGGATTCTCTTCTAGGTTAAACACAATAGGTATTTTATTCAATACATTATTATTTTAGTCGCCTTTAACCAAAAATAAAAACGATTAAGAAGAAATGAAATCAGGATCTAAAGTCTTCTCTTTTCTTGCCCTAATACTTCGTCTAGGTTCAACAGTCCTTTCAGGAATATTAGTTTTTCTATTATTAATTTCTGGTCTTAATCCTTCATTAGGCTCATCTTTTTTAGACTCTTCTTCTATAATCCCAAAATCAGTAGAAAACTTATTTTCAAAGAATTCTACATCTCGTGACTCAATAATAACATTAGACTCTAAATCAAATCGTCTAAAGGCCTTGCTATTTTTAGCATATCCAACAAATACACATTTAGTAGCTCTAGGTCCTAATTTTGTTCTTTTAGGATCTGGAATTCTACAATATGCTAAACACCACCACACTTTAAAATAATTTAAGTTAGGCTTTCTACCTTTCCAAATTTCATAAGGACTTAATTTAGTTTTCTTCCTGAAATCCTATTATGTATATGGCAAGCAGTAAAAAGTGCTTCACCCCATAAGTTTAAAAGTAATTTAGCATTAACTAGCATGAAATTTACCATTTCAACTAAAGAATGATTTTTCCTTTCAACCAAACCATTATGTTGTGGTGTGTAAGGTGCAGTGCATTGATGTATTATGTCATGCTCTTCACAGAATTCATCAAAATATATTCACCACCTCTATCTGAACGTAGAATTTTAATCTTTCTATCAAGTTGATTTTCTACTTTTGATTTATATTTCTTAAAAATGTGTCATCTTTGGATCTTAATAAGTAAACATATAAAAATCTACTTGCATCATCCACAAAAGTAATAAAATATTTTTTTTCACCTCTTGTTAACATACCATTTAGTTCATATAAGTCAGAATGTATTAAACTTAAAATTTGTGAATCTCTCTGTACCTTAGGAAAAGGTTTCTTTACCATTTTAGATTGAACACATATTTCACATTTTCCTAAGTCATCATTTCCAATATTTATTAATTCTAACTTATGCATTTTCTTTAAATAACCAGAATTTATATGAGCTAAACAGCTATACCATAAAGAAGAAGACTCAACAATATAAGTAAAAATTGTGGTCTTATTATTATTATTATTATTATTATTACTTAGCTTATACATGTCATTACAAGAATATCCTTTTCTGACAAACAAGCCATTCTTTGAAAGTGTGACCTTACCGGATTCAACAGAAACTCGAAATCTTTTTTTATCTAAAAGATCTACAGAAATTAAATTCTTTCGAATTTCTGGTACATAGAGAACATTAAGAAGACGCAGACGTTTTCCAAATGTGAAGTCAATCTTTACTATTCCTTTGCCACAAACTTTGATTCTAGTAATGTTTCCTATTTTTTCTTCCTGTCCATTAGTCACTTCCTCGAATGTCTTGAACATTCCTTTGTCATTGCACACATGGACAGTAGCACCAAAATCTAACCACCATCCAGATACATCATTTTCCATATTAACCTCGGAGATCATAGTCATAAGGCTCAAATCGGTGATCATTGCTACAAGGTTCTCTTCAACCATGTTAGCCTTGTTGATATCTATTCTCTTGCGAAATTTTCATTCATGAGCATAGTGTCTAGATTTACCACACACATGGCATTTCTCTTTCTTAAATTTTCCTCTAGCTTTCACTTGTAAAGCATGTTTTTTAGTTTTACTTACCTCCACATGATGTATTTTAGGACCACTTTGAACATTACTACTTTTGTTACGTAAACGTGACTCTTTTTCAATACGAAGATATTTTTGAATTTGTTCTAAACTATAGTCCTCAGATTTGTGCAATAATATTTTTCCATAATCCTTCCAAGAAGATGGAAATTTAGCTATAATAGCCCCCACTTGGAATGATTCCGGCAAAACTATTTTTAAAGCTCAGAGTTTATTGACAACAACTTGTAATTCATGCACTTGTTCTAAAACAAGTTTATTGTCAAACATTTTGAAATAAAAGTATTTGGAAACTAAATACTTATTTATACCTTCTTCCTCAGCTTTGTATTTGTATTTAAGAGCATTCCAAATATCACGAGCCGATTTGATGTCTGTGAACAGACCATACAAGCAGTCTAATAATGTGTTCAAAATATGCCCATGACACAGCAACTCATCCTCATCTCTTTTCTTCCTTTCTTGTTGTAGTTTTTCGATCACTACTATTTGAGGCTACTCTCCTTCCTTAGGTACTGGATCATCAGGAATGGGCTGCAGATTCGGATCCAGTATATAGGAAATTTTCAACGCAGTAAGCAAGAACATAATCTTGTCTTGCCAACAACTGAAATTATTTCCATTAAATCGATCTAGCCTGACAAAGTCTTGATTCATAACCTTGAATGATTCTGCCTCCATTTTGTTGGACAGAATTAAAGCATTAAAATTGTTGTAATATTTTTTTCTAAATGGAACAGAATATGAGAATCAAGACTTAGAAGCATGAATTAATCACTATCTTTAAGGCTTTATTCGTCCCCACTTGAATAAACAAGTTTTCTATAGGTACAAACGAATAGTCCTCCGAGATACAACTAAGTCTCTAGGTTAAAGTTTGCAAACAGCAAAATCTGAAGAACTTCAGATTTTATTCTGCTTTGAAATAATTTAAATATTATGGCAGAGGGTTTTGAGAGAAAAAAAGAAAAGAAGAAAGAAACAAAAATGTAATCTGAATGTGGAGGGGAGGGAGACCGGGTATTTATAGGTATAGAGACACATCTTCAATCAATTCTGGACAAACATATCTTTCCAATTTAGAAAGACGTGAATTTTTCAGATTTAATATGAGCCTCTAGATCATGTCTCTTAATTTTAAACGGTCTAGATCGTGTGTGACACCCTTTTGATTAAGTCATGACCTTTGGATTTAAATCATACCTCTCTAATTAAATCACAACCTTTAAATTTAATCAGATGCCTTTTGATTTAATCTGACACCTTTCTGATTAAATCTTGGGCTTTTGGGTTTTTGTCTAAAATCTGGATACCCGAACAACGGAAATGGGCTGGGCTCAGGGCACGTGCGAAGTGCAATGCGCCTAAAGTGCCAATGCGACTTTGCGGCCACGACCGAGCCCGAGCTCAGACTCGGCCTCGGGTCAGGGTCGGAGCGCTTGCGCGGTGCACGTGGGCATGGGCGGTGCGTTGTGCCTTCACCTTTATCCCTTCTTTTAACCGAAGTAAATAAGAATCCCAAATAAATGCAATAAATGCTTATAAAGCATTTTATTTCTCCTTTTCTTTTCAATATGGGACAAAGCCAATTTGGGTTTTTAAACAACCCTTTATTCTCATTTTAAGCTCATACATTAAGATTCTTTTTTAATCAAAATAAATACCCATTAAATCTCTAACTTGAGTTTAATTTAATGCACTTAATTAAAAGTTTTTAATGACCATTAATTAACTCAAATTAAGACCTTAAAATAATCCAAAATCAACTCTTAGAGCTGATTTTCCAACATATATATGTCGTCCGGATCCGTCACTGCTTGCCAATTGAAGGGGAAAAAGAAGGTTTGGGGGCAGTTTCTTGTTATGCATCAAGTACTCTATCATCATTGTATAAAAACAAAAATTGTCAACAAAAATTGTTCTATGAATTAATACACTAGAATCGCATGACCTTTGAAGCAAAAAGTAACAACTTATTCAAAGCATTAGGATTAAACTTCCTAGCAAACAAGAAGCAAATGTTGGTCTCGTGGCCATTATACTCACATGGTCGGCTACTATTCCTTAGACTATGCAATAGTTTCATTGTCACATATGTTTTCCCATACTTCGTTGGATGAGGTCCTCCCTTCGACCAGTCGGTCCACATCAAAGTCCTATTCGAATTTTTCTCCCCAAATTTCATGCTAACAAATGTTGGCAAGTAATGCTCATCTGTATAACATAAATTGTTGCAATATTTTTGAAAAACTGGAATGTAGGTTCGATCAGAGATGACCTCAATGGCAATCTCTCGATCCATTTCAAACCATTGCGAGCCTTTTCGCCATTGTTTGATCATTATTAGGGGTAGCATCTTGCTGTTATATCGGCCACGACCAGTCGCACCTTTCAAATCATAGGCCTCGACAAAGGATTTTGTTGAGTTTATGAGATAATTGTAGATAGTAGTGAAGTTGAATAGTGGAATTCCTGACTCCGAGAGGAGAACAAAACGTTGGTTTGATAAATCAAGTAGAGCATTCGCAAGCAATCTACGTTCCGCTTCCATCATGCTGAATTTTCCCCATTCAACCTCCTACGTTAAGGAAAGCAACAACATTTTTAGTACACAAAATAAAGGTTGCATAAATTTTTGTAACACTTTCGCTTCTTGTCTTTCCATTGTTTTGAGGGCAAATGAAGAAAGGAATGTGGAAAAGTGGAGCTTCAAAGCACAAAAGTGACATGGACGTGGCAATAGAGATAATAAAAGCCAATATTAGTTGGAAAAGGAGTAGAATCAAAGCAATGCATGAAAATCTAACTAATTAAACCATTACTAAGCTATAATTAGAAGAAGAAAAAATTACATAAAATGGTTCATCGAAGACGGGTTACCATAATCTTGTGTCCAATAAGCATGGATACATGAGGAAGAGAAAGGATATGTTTAGATCCCTAAGAAATCAAAAGGTCACAGTTTTTGAATCGTGCACATAGGGATGGTAATTCGTGTGTTTTTCTCAATTAACCGATTCGAACCGTATCCGTTTGATGGATATGAATAAAAATAAATGAATTTTTTTGTGGTAACATATAGTATTTTATTGTTTTTAACGGTTTTTTGTTCGGATTCAGATAATATGGTAAATAAATTAATACAGTTATGGATATGTAAAATTTCACAGGTAGTCTACCCATTGCCCTTTTTAGGTAAATAAAAATGGCAATTCGTTGGTTTTTTGTTAACTGGTCCGAACCATATCCATTTGAGCGGATATGGATAAAAATAAATAGGTTTTTCGTAGTTACGGATAGTATTTCATGGTTTTTAACGGTTTTAAATTCGGATTCGAATAATAGTGTAACTAAACGGATACGATTGTAGATATATAAAATTTTGTGGGTAACCTACCCGCTATCATTCCTACCTGCACCCATTGAATTAGGCTATATGCATAATTCACCCATATTAATTCCTATTGTTACATTTTAATCATGACTATTATGTTTATAAATAAACTAAATGCATGGATTTTGTTCAGACTTTTCACATACAAAATAGAGACAAATTTTAGTTTAGAGACAAGAAATAAATTTTTATTATATACAGTGGTAATCTATAATTATTATTTAAATTCTATTATACAAAAAAATTCTAACTATTATATTACTATAATAATATAACAAAAATATTATTTTATGTTTAATTATGTCTTTTAGTTATTGAAATGATATTTATGGTAATTTAATTGTTTTGAATTTTTTTAGTAATAATAAAAGTAGTAGTAATAATATATTTAAGAATAATTATTAGAGACAAATAGAGAGGAAGAGAGGTTTCAATTTATTAAGAATTTAATGTCCTTTCCACAATTTTATCAGCTGTTTAAATTAGAGTAACGGACGGGTTAATATTTATTTATTTATTTATTTATATTTTTTTTAAAAAGGAAATTTCCTTACATAATTAAACCCCTTAAAACATTGGCTTCGTGTGCTGTTAAACCGACTATTTATTACCATGGCAGTTCATCAAAACTTAATACAAAAAGATATTTATTCTGTGTAAAGTCTTCAGAATTCCAGTAAGATAACAGAAATCAAATTTACTTCCTAGAAATGGGCATTTCTCTGTTTGACTAAACGATTAAAATTCAAATAGAAAAATAAATTAAAAATCAGTTCGTTTAAGCTAGCTAGGAAAATGCAAAATAAATAAAATGAAAGATTTAAAATTAAGTACTGACCTTACTGGGAATCCTGCGCCCATAAAACACCGAAGTTTTGGGCGTTTTGTCAATGAAGTTAGGACTTGAATGGACATATATGGAATAGAGCCCTTCATGTCCTTGAAAGAACTTGTCCCAGAGAGGAGCAAACGGCAATGTTCCCCTCGTCAAGAACAAGAAAGCGACCTTTGGGACACGCTTGAAGGGGAAATCCTTTACACGCGGAGCCATTGATGCTCTCAATAACAACTCTTTATCCTTCATATCATGCATCACTTTCGGCAGTTCCCAAAATTCTTGTACTCCGATGCGCGCTGTTTGGTTCGAAACATTAATAGATAAAGTTGGTGGTGGTGGCGATGGCGTTTGCGATGGTGGTGGGGAAAATGTAAGAGGGGGAAACGAGGGCTTAGAATGGGTTATTTGGGGGATAGAGGAACGGCTGAGTTGTATATCGAAGGAAATGTCTTTGAGATAGAAACTAAGTGTGAGACCAAGGCCTAAACCAAAGCCAACGAGAAGGAAATAGAATACAAGGTTATGGAAGAGATGTTGTAAATTGAAAAACTTCATTGTAGGACAGAGAGAGAGAGAGAGAGAGACTGGTTCTGTAATGT
Organism: Bretschneidera sinensis; assembly: GCA_023935145.1. Taxonomy (NCBI): domain Eukaryota; kingdom Viridiplantae; phylum Streptophyta; class Magnoliopsida; order Brassicales; family Akaniaceae; genus Bretschneidera; species Bretschneidera sinensis. The sequence goes on from CM043702.1 coordinate 21,363,050, forward strand.
TATTTTTTTTCGTTTAATGTCCCTCTTTATCCAGAGTAAAAAGGGATGCTGGTACAGAAGAAATGTTATGCTTTCAATGGCTTTTTAGAGAGAGAAAGATTTTTTTATGTTGAAAGAAGCTTGAGGTTCCCTCTTTGGAAGATTCTTAAATTGATCTCAAGAGTCGAGAGGAAACTTATGTTTTGGTCATGTAACATATCTTGGGAAATTAATGATGTCACCCAACTGTCCATTATCATTTAAGAAAGTCCTTATTTCTTATGCTTTGTTTGGTTTTGTATTAAATACAATTTAAAGCGTGTAACTTAAAATGATTCAAGACAAATATCGTGTAAAAACATTTTAAATTGCATGCGTTAAGTTATCTTTGATACAAACCCAAATAATGTCCGGTTCACCAATTAAGAAAAAAAATAGAATGTGAAAAGCATTGTGGGTAAAGATTTACAAAAATTCCAGACAATATGGTTTAAAGTAAGTTTTTCGTTATAAATAAAAAATTTAAAAAAAAATACTCTTACTCAAGAATTTCTCTTTACTCAACGAATCAATATTTTCACCTTGAATAAGCATTTCATAGGCTTTTTCGAAGACAGTAAGGAATTAAGGAATGGATATGGACAGCTTATATATACAAGAGAACCATATCGAAACAAAATGCCTATTGTTTATATTTGCTATTGTAAAATCACAATAACCAACAGATCTTAAAGTATGATCGGAACAAATAAATTTTGTAAAATTTATAGAATTTATTTGTACTAAATTTTACTTACTCAAATTTTAAGTAAAAAAAACAATCACAACAATTAAATAAGCAAAACAAATAAATATCAATAATACAACAATTTAATGTGGTTCAGCAACCTCTTTAGTTACGTCCACCAATAAATCCTACCGATTTATTAATCTTCAATTACAACTTTAAAAAGAGTAAAGTTGTTAAACTGTCACTACCTTACTATCAAAAAACTTCAATACAACCAAAGCTCTAGTTGTAAGTGCTAGCTTCCTCTACTTGACAAACCAAAACACCAATACACCCGAAGCTCTCATCATAACTGTAGTAGTAAACCCCTATAATTTACAATGTATGTAGGGATTATGAGTGTGTCTTAAACTTTCTCTAGGATCCTTTTCATATAGATGATATTTTCCTAATTACTAATAGGAAAAGAACAACAACATCATAATAAACTATTATTACTACTAAAACAAGCAATGATCTAATAAGAAATTACTACTATTATTACTAGAACAAGCAACCATAAAATATGAAACCACATTTTTCAAATCAATTAGAAGTTTTCCTCGTGGGGATTTGAGCCAAAATCCCAACGCTCCATGCTTGTTATGTTTTAAAATGTAAAAATACTATAGAATTTTTTTAAAAATTAATTCACTATAAAATTGAGTTAGTTTGCATTCCTATTAAAATCGATAGAATTTACAAATGAATTTCGTAAAATTTAGAAGAAAAAAAATTGATAGATATTGCAAGTTTGCTGAGATGGTGTGGCTGGCTCACTTTGAACTGGGAGTTTTTGTGCTAACTTGAACAAGGCTACCACATTCAAACAGTGAGTTACAGACATATTTGTCTTAGTTGATGGAGAAATTAAAGCTTTGTTTATTACTCTTGCATGGTTGTAATGGAAAATCAAGGTGTCAACACAAGCACAACTATCTCAACATTTTTCATTTTCTTGGGATGCAATCCGATTGCTCCCCCATTAATGGACATTTCTAGATTCATGCATGGCTGCATCAAAATAGCCATGTATCCTATTGATTCTTCCATTTTAACGGTTGTCTAGTAACATTTTGTCACGTGACCATCCAAATAACTCACGCACCGGAGTAATCAAACCTAAGACTTTATTGTAATCTCAGGGCCTCAACCTTCATCAATAAGTCAAGACCTCAATATCAGCGATTGCTATATTAGTCTTATCATCAAATGAATATAATACATGTGTATCGTGTCCAACTTCCACTAAAAAAATTACATGTCCTATCCTACGAAAAAAAAAATGTTAAGATATAATTGAGTTATCAATTATCCCACAAACATAAGTTAATGGGAAGGAGTCCAATGAATTCTTTATACTTTAAAACGCCCCTTCAAGTACAAGCCAATCGAAGGATTAATGGGTTTGCAAAAAACCAAAGTGTAAGAAAGCTCAAATTATCTGAAAAGGCAAAAAAGAATTCTTTGAAACATTAAATGAAAAAGAGGCATCCCCGATACTCAAAATTGAGATCTAGAGCATTGGTATCATGTTAAGAAATAATTAAGTTGTCAATTATCCAAAAAGCTTAAACTAATAAGAAAGAGTCTAATTAACTCTTTATGCTTTAAAGAAAAAAAATCAAACCTTCCACCACACATGCCTGTGCACCCATTTAGTAGCAATTAAAACCGAATGAAGAAGTCCATCTGTTTACACCCAGTTTGGACCCAAGGAATTCGAACCAAATTAAATCTAATTTAAGCCATTTCAAAGATAGGTTAAGAAACGGTAACAGTAATTAAATATACTTTTTGGCCATTTCATGGGTTAATGTAAGTAAATTAATCCATGGACTATTAAATATAATCGGTTTATTTGGAATTAATTGCAATTGAAATTAAAATGATTTGGACTATAGCAAATCACACCCAAAATGATAAAAGTAAAAGGTCACTTACGTTCGGCCCAGATTTAAGCCATGTAGGCACTGACTAGGACGCCACATAGGCCTAGATATTTCATGTTTTGAATTTAAATGCAGAATTATCTCTTACACTACCGGTTTATTGGAGATAAATTAGGATTAACTGCCTCCTAATACATTAGAATGGTGAGTGCATTAGATAGCAGGTAGTAGAATATCATTGGCTAACTGAAATAACTTTTTAATACTAAAAATTATGATTAATTTGGATAGTCAAGTGGTAGAATATCATTAGTCAACCATTTAAGTGGGACAAACAATAGAAAATATGATTATTTTATGCAACCATGAACATGGAAGTTCTTGTCCATGGAGAAACAATTGGAGTGCACCTCAAGCAAAGGAGGTAGTGGTTGATATGGCCAAAACATATGGGACACATGGAGTGATCTAAAGTAAACAGCCAGAAGATCAGCAAGGAGAAAATGGTTCTCCCATGATAAAAAAACATTAAGCACTAATTGAGAAGCCGTGAAACTTGCAGAAATGGCGTTTGGAGGCTAAATCTTGAAGGCCTCTAAATACCAAGGTACCTATACACTTTCAAACCCACCTCCAATCAACTAAACAAAATGCAAAACTAAATCAAAACAACCAGAAGAGTACCAGTAGTTCATATTCAATCCAAAGAGCACCAATAGAAGTAGTAGTTCTCTTAAAGTATCAGCTCAAAGAGCATTCATCAACCAAATAATTCATAACAGCTTAAGGAATAAGTTCTCAAGTGATCCTCTTCAAACAATCAATTAAGTTGACATTAGTAGCTCAAAGAGCAAATCAAGTAGTGTTAAATGATTCCTAAGTGATCTGAATTCAGTAAGTCAATGAGCAATCAAGTAGTGTAGCAATTAGTTCTCGAAGTTATCAAGTGGCATATCAATCAGTCCTCAAAGCAAAGTAAATAGTGCAGCAAGCATTCTAGTCATCAGCAAGTATTCCAATTCACAACAAAGGTGTAATCGAGTAGTTAATCTAATCTCTCAAAGTAGCATTAGCTAAATTATTGATATTCCAGCAAATTGTTCAATCATTTCTATTTGTATTTAAATATTTTAGAAACCATCAATAAAAAATATTACTCAAATGTTTCTATTCTTCTTCCTTCACCATTTTTGGTCTTCTACTTGGAGAAATATACTACCTCGTCTTTTGTAATTGTGTAAAAATTATCCATTTACTACAATTGTCTAATCTTATTTTATTGCTATTGTCAAATTTATTTAAAACATAGCAAAAACCTTTAAACCTTAGAAAGATTCTAGCATGCCCCACACGAATATATATTCTTCAAAGATTGTTTGCAAGCAAACACCCTCCTTATGAATCAGCACCATCAGATTAAATTACATAATTTCTTAAAATAATATTTCATATTTCTAATAATATATGATGGCTTGCTAATAAAAATATTTGATGACCAAATACAATTGGGCTCATCAGAAAGAATAAAGACGTACAATGGACATTGACGAGCTTTTGTTTCTTTTTAAATTTGAATTTAAACAACTTCGTTTAAATCCAATCAACGATAACCTTGACCAACATCGCCTAAAAGACACATTTGATTTCATCTGAATGATTTAAACCAGCTATGAACAAAGGTTGCAAAGCGTTTGGTAGGAACTTCCTACCAAACAGAGAGCACATTGTGGTTAAAGTGCAGTTTGTCATATATAGCCTGCCTGCCAGCCAAATTTTTCAGGGTGCGGACCGCTTTTAGACCAGTCAACCCAAGTGATGCTCCTATTCGAGTTTTGCTTACCTCGTTCCATGGAAAACAGAGTTCTCTGGCACTGATTCGACATATAAAGGGTGAGGGTGAACATATATCGAATAAAATCCATCATGGCCCTTAAAGAAAATCTCCCACAAGGGAGCCAAAGGTAAAGATCCTTTTGTCAAAAACAAGAATGCAACCTTGGGGACATGCTCATATGGAAATTCTTGAATCCCATGTCAACAGTAAACATGTCACTATTTTTTTCTTCTCGCATAGGCCATAGGGATGTATGGCTCACTAACCAAAAGCTTCAATTCGATAAAGGACTGAACTGAAATTGAACCGATATTCTAAGGAAAATTCTTGGCTAAACCTTAAACATAAAATTTTCTTGAATTAGAGGTTCTCTCCACTGTTAGACAGAGTGGAGAAAGAAGCAAGAAAAATTCTCTCTTTCTATCAAGAAAATTTATTGACCAAGTCTAGGCAAAAATATCTTCTAATCTAATCTAATCAAGACTCGATTAACTGACCATTTAACTCAAAAATCATTTACAAGACACTCAAAAAACCTTTTTGTAAAGGAAATGTCCCCTAAACCAAAAATTAAGGATATGAAACCATCTATCTTTGACTATGGCCTTATGTCACGGGTTACAAGCTGAAGTTGCTAACCGTGCGGCCTAAGTCAGCCTTCCTCTTGGCTACTCAAGAGAACCGTCCTCAAAGCTAGACCCGCTCAAAGAAAATAAGCACACAAGAGAGAAGATGAGGCAAAGCTAGAGAGCTTGCTATTGCTTGTATAAGTGAATGAGTGATTTACAAATGAGGGGGAAGCCCCCATATATAGGGAGAGCTCCCTTACATCCATGGCTATTATCTTGTCATGTGTCACAATCCTATGCAATTCTAAGTGTTGTACAAGTGTACTACAAGTGTAGTACAATAGTACAAGGTACTACCATGTAATACATGTGCATTAGAATGCTGTACAGTACTACCATGTAGTGCATGTGCAATATAAGGCTGTACATTATAACCAAAGGGGCACTAGGAAACCCTCGAACAAGCGGTTCTTACGCAGGTTGTGACATTCTCCCCCACTCAATCTGGCGACGTCCTCGCCGCACTCTCGGCCTGAAACTGGTCGATCTTCGTCCGGAATTGCCACAAGGCCTCGGCTGGTTCCCAACTAGTCTCACTGTCGGGTTGTCCCTTCCATCGTATCAAGTACTCATGCCTCGACTAATAGTACTTCCATCTCAAGACTTGGTCAGCCAGTATGCTCTCAATGTCTCTATCATATGAGGCCCTAACTCCCATAGGGGCTCTTTGTGACTCACCTCGATCTGGATCATCTTGGTCTTCATGGAATGGTTTCAACATACTCACATGGAAGACCGGGTGTACCTTGAGCTTGGATGGTAGCTCAAGTTTGTAGGCCACATTGCCTACTCTCCGAAGAACTCTGAAAGGCCCTTCATATCTGCGCACCAATGCTTTGTGGAGCCCCTTGGTGCGAAGTACCAAATGTAGCTTCACAAGCACATAATCTCCCACTTGGTACTGCACATCCTGTCTCTTACGATCAGCCCACTTCTTGGAACGCTTGGCTGCCTTGTGTAGGCAAACTCGAGCCAAGTCGGTTTGCTCTTGCCATGCTTTGGCAAACTTATAGGCTGCTGGAGTTGACCACGTGTAACCCACAGCAATAGTACTCGGAGTGTGAGGCTGTTGTCCCATCACAATCTCGAAGGTACTTTGGTTGGTGGCCTCACTCCTTTGCAAATTGTAGGAAAACTGAGCCACATCTAGTAATTTTGGCCAATCTCGTTGCGAGGCACTCACGTAGTATCGGAGATATGTCTCCAACGAAGCATTCACCCGCTCAGTCTGTCCATCAGTTTGGGGGTGCATACTAGTGGAGAAGTTTAGATCCGATCCGAGCAATTTGAACAGTTCGGTCCAGAACCGTCCCTTGAGTCGTCCATCCAGATCACTAACAATGGACTGTGGTACACCCCAGTACTTCACCACATACTTGAGAAACAATCGGGCTACCTCCTCTGCTGGACATTCTTTGCTAGCCGGAATGAAAGTCCCATACTTCGAAAACCGGTCCACCACGACCATGATGCTCCCAAATCCCTCATTTTTGGGTAGCCCCACAATGAAATCCATGGAGATACTCTCCCATGGATGCTCCGGAATTGGCAATGGTTCCAAGAGACCTCCAAGTGACTTTTGCTCTACTTTGTCTTGTTGACACACAAGATAAGTCTTCACATAGACCTCAATGTCGTCCCTCAAGTGTGGCCAGTAGTAGCGTTCCTCTACAAGCGCTAAGGTGCGGTGGACACCTGGGTGACCAGCCCACTTGGAATCGTGGCACTCTTGCATCACCTCCTTCCGCAATTTCCCATAAAGCGGCACATATAACTGATTCCCCTTGGTATAAAGCAAGTCTCCCTCGAGCCAGAACCTCCGGGTCTTCCCCTTTGTGGCATACTCCATCAAAGACTTGGCGGTCGGATCATGGGACAATCCCTCCTTAATGCGATCCACCAAGGACCCCTGTGGTCGGCTAATGGCAGCAAACTCTACCTTTCGGCTTAGTGCATCCGCTACTGTGTTGGTCTTCCCTGGCTTGTTCTCCAACACAAAATCAAACTCGACAAGGAAATCTTGCCATCGGGCTTGCTTGGGAGAGAGCTTCTTTTGAGTCTGAAAATAGCTTGTGGCCACATTGTCGGTCTTCACCACAAACTTAGACCCCAAAAGATAATGCCTCCATGTGCGCAGGCAATGAACCACGGCCGTCATCTCTTTCTCTTGAACCGTATATCGTCGCTCGGTCTCGTTGAGCTTTCGGTTCTCAAAAGCGATCGGATGGCCATCTTGCATCAGGACTCCTCCAATAGCGAAGTCAGATGCATCCGTGTGGACCTCATAAGACTTGGTATGATTTGGTAGGGCAAGGACTGGCTCTTCTGTGATTGCCCGTTTCAACTGCTCAAAGGCCCCTTGACATACTGAACTCCATTCCCACACTCTCCCCTTCTTGAGCATATCAGTCAAGGGTGTGGTGATGGTTGAGTAGCCTCTGATGAAGCGCCGATAATAGTTCACCAACCCAATGAACGATCTCAGCTTGGTAACCTTGGTTGGTGGCTTCCAATCAACGATAGCCTGGATCTTGCCTCCATCCATTCGAATCTTTCCTCCGCCTGCTAAGTGGCCAAGGAATGGTACCTCATGTTGGGCGAATGAGCACTTCTCTTTCTTCACATAGAGCTCATTCTCTCTTAGAACTTGGAATACCTGTCTCAAGTGCCCCACATGCTCCTCTAGAGATCGACTATATATAACAATATCGTCAAGGTAAACAACCACAAAGCAATCTAGAAAGGGTTGGAGTACCTTGTTCATTAGAGTGCAAAAAGTTGCTGGAGCATTTGTGAGTTCGAAAGGCATCACAAGAAACTCACAAGAACCGTAGCGAGTGACACATGCTGTCTTTGGCTCATCCCCCTCTGCTATCCAGCCTTGGTAGTATCCCGATCTCAAATCTAGCTTGGTGAACCATTTGGCATCGCCAAGTTGATCAAACAAGTCTGCAATGAGTGAGATGGGGTACTTGTTCTTCACTGTGAGTTTGTTGAGGGCTCTATAATTGATGCACATCCTCATCGACCCATCGTGCTTCCGTTGGAACAAAACAGGTGCACCGTAGGGTGCCTTGGAAGGTCACACGAATCCCGCATCAACCAACTCCTTAAGTTGTCTCCTCAATTCTTCAAGCTCGGGAGGCGACATTCGGTATGGAGCCTTGGCTGGTGGTTGAGCGGTAGACACCAACTCGATCTTATGATCCACCTCTCTCTTAAGTGGGAGCTTCTTGGGTAACTCTGGGGGCATCACATCAACAAAGGACTCTAGGAGCTCAAGCACCGTAAGAGGAGTCTCCTCCTTGGGCTCTAAAACCCCCTCATATTTCAAGGTGGCCAAGTATGTGACTTCGTCCCTTCTCACTCCTTTAGCTAGTTGGATTGTCAATAAAACCCGACTAGCTTGGCCAGAGTCTCGTCTTACCGGCACGAGACATTGGCATCGGGAATCAAGAATGCACAAACAATTGGCAAATGGCACTAGCAAGGCATTAATCCGATCAAGGAAATTTAACCCAATTACAAAGTCATAATCGTCAAGGGGGATTACCTCAAAAGTTTTTTTGCCCTTCCAATCTCCGAGTTGTAGCTCCACCCCTTGTGCTACACCCATTGTCTGAACTTCTTTGGAATTGACCGTCTTGATCCACCCGTTGCCTTTCTCCACCTTAAGGTGTAAACTCTTTGACATTTCCTCGGATACAAAGAGATCGGAAGCCCCAGTGTCTACAAGAGCACTAACCTTGGTGCCAGCCACCATGACGTCGGTAAACATGAGTCCCTTCTGCTTGCCAAACCTTTTGGCTTTGATTGAGTTGAGCAAGATGGAACCAAGCTTGAGGGTGTCTCTCTCTGTTTCCCCCTCTTCTCTGGCAATGGCAGCGATCTTGGTTCGTTTCGGGCAATCTCCCACCCGATGAGGACCTTCACATAAGAAGCATGCTAATGGCTTTTTCTTTCTGTCCCTTTCTTTGGCATACTTCCACTTGTGGATGGGTGGTTTCCCCATACCGCCCTTCTGATGCCTGTCTCTGTCTCCCCCACCTTTGCCCTTGTTCTTGGAGGAGTCAAACCTCTCTGGTTTCTTGAACTCTACCAAGAATTCCGCCACGGACATGGCTCGGGTGAGGTCTTGGACATCCCTTCTTTGCAACTCTTGCTTGGCCCATGGTTTGAGGCCATCCATGAAGGAGAAGAGAGCCTCTTTCTCTCCAAGATCAGAAATTTGGAGCATGAGTTTTGAAAACTCTCGCACATACTCCCGCACATACTCCCGCACTTCCCCACGTTGGGTGAGCCTTCGCAGTTTGGCTCGTGCTTCATCTTTCGCATACTCGAGATAGAATTGTTGGCGAAATTCCCTCTGGAATTCTTCTCATGTAGTAATGGTGGCACTCGCACACCTACGTCGCCACCATAATAAAGCAATATCGATAAGGTACATCGAGGCAGTATTTACTTTAGTTATGTCCTCCGTGATGTTCATCCCTCGAAAGTATTGCTCCATGCCCCAAAGAAAGTTGTTTGCATCCTTTGCCGCTCGGATGCCTTTGAACTCCTTTGGCTTTGGCACATCCACCCTAGGGTTGGGTGTCATGGCAAGCATGCCCTCTCCGACAGTTGCTTTGCAAGCTAAGAGCTCCCTCTTGAGCTCTTCCATCTCTTCCCGCATAGACACCACCATGGCCTCAAGGGTTTCATTCTTCTGCGTGAGGACATCTACGGCCTCGTTGAGGGCACCTTGCATCGCTTCTTGGAGATCCTCCCTCATGGAGTTTAGCTCCCCGATGCTTCCTTCGGTATCCTCAAACATGTCTCGCATTTCCCCCACAGCTAACTCCACCTTAGCCAAGCGAGCATCCATGCTTGACATCAGGTCCCTTGAACTGGCCTTCTTGGTTGCCCTCCCTTGAGTCTCAGGACCGTCATGAGGTTGATTGCTAGCATCGGACACGGTTGCCATCTCTTCTCGAAAGTTCTCGATGAACTTGGCTCTGATACCACTTGTCACGGGTTACAAGCTGAAGTTGCTAACCGTGCGGCCTTAGGCTCGGAAATACTTCCTTGGAATGCCTAAGTCAGCCTTCCTCTTGGCTACTCAAGAGAACCGCCCTCAAAGTTAGACCCGCTCAAAGAAAATAAGCACACAAGAGATAAGATGAGGCAAAGCTAGAGAGCTTGCTATTGCTTGTATAAGTGAATGAGTGATTTACAAATGAGGGGGAAGCCCCCTTATATAGGGAGAGCTCCCTTACATCCATGGCTATCATCTTGCCATGTGTCACAATCCTATGCAATTCTAAGTGTAGTACAAGTGTACTACAAGTGTAGTACAATAGTACAAGGTACTACTATGTAATGCATGTGCATTAGAATGTTGTACAGTACTACCATGTAGTGCATGTGCAATATAAGGCTGTACATTATAATCAAAGGGGCACTAGGAAATCCTCGAACAAGCGGTTCTTACGCGGGTTGTGACACTTACACATAGATAGAACTGATTAACAAGAACTATCCCTCTTTTTTGAAAATTATCCCATGAAGCTTCCCAAGCACAAAGAAAGGAGGGGAAAAAAACATCTCCTAGCATATGGTCAACCTTACCTTCCCATGAGCTTCTCGTCTTAACTTGGTGAAGATACATTCCTCTTTTGACCTTGACATTGCTCTGTACTGCCTCCATAAGCTGGTCTTTTATGTTTTAGATTTTCAGTTAACATGAATGCCCGATGGAGAACTATTAAAGAACTGTACAGTCACATGTTCCTTTCTAAATTTAAATCCAACTAGCAGCTACAAGTGCGTTTTTGACTTACTCACGGAAAGTAAAATGAAAAGGAAATGAATTCTGAGGGAAGAAAGTAGCAGAATACAAACTTAGCCTCACCACATGATATAACAACATAAGAGAGTTTTACGTTGGCTTGCCCCTCATCGTCCAAGCTACTGCAAGTCATTACACCATGAGAATAAAATAACATGTGAAAGAGGCAGAAGGTATCAAAGCCTTAAAAACATAAAATAGTAACTAAACAATTTTGCATACTTCTCTAACATTTTAATGAAATGCATCTACTTCTTGTAATAGTTCCCTTTCTTTATCTTTTTAATTCATATCATGTTTTCTTTAGATCATGCTCAAAATCAGAAATAAAATGAAACTATATTTATCCAAGACTTTACTGGCTGTGCTGTTGGCACTCTAATGTTTTCTACTTTTTATTTAGAAGGGGAGGAATTAACACATCATAAAAAAATTATTAAGTAAAAAAAAAAAAACTTGCAGAACTTCCTTTACTAACTTTTTTGTGTTTACATTTTCTGCTTCCTTCTACTGGTTCTGCAACACACAGAAAAACTATTAACCCAAGGAAACACCTTCCTAACTCTCAAAGCTTCTCCCAATTTTTTCAAATCTGCTTCCACCTCTTTAAAACTATCTTTCAGAACCCTCCATCCAGTTCTGTACCCCTCAAACCCCCACACCACACCTCTGCTTCCCACCTCACCCTAGAGAATGAGAGAGAGAATAGGGGGAGGGGGAGGGGGAGGGGGAAGGGAAGGGGGAGGGGGAGGGAAGAGGGGATACTGAAAGATGCTAAATTTCTTCTTTACAAATTTTCTAGACTTAATGGTTTCAGCCATATATAGTCAGCCAAATGTATGTCAAATATTGATTAGAGCTCCACAGTAAAAGTAGGTTTAGCGTTCTAAAGGTTCATATCGCAGATTCTCAGGATATGAAGGTTATACTTGCTATAAATCTTGCTGAAAAATTATTCTAATCTTGCTGGTTTGGATACCAAATTTGGATAAAATTCATGAAATCGACCGGAAGATCTATTGAGCAAGCTTCTTCCTTAAAAATAATAAGAATATTTTGAATACAATAAGTTGAATCAATATAATGGGTATCAATTGCAGTATGGAAAGTCTGCTGCTGCGCTAACATCAAAGATCAGATCAATTAAATACAAAATGCTACTAACTTCGCAAATATATGTCAAACGTTAATTGGACTACATGATGGCAGCACCACAATTCCATCAATAACTTTATTTCCATCTAGAGTTTTGTTCAAACGAAATCAAAAGACACCAGCAAGCTTAGAAGAAGGTTGTGTCTGATCAACATCCTATTTAACTCCATAATAAATAACAAGCTGTAATATAAGATGCACTACTTTGTTTCTCGAGGTACAAAGTTTCCTTACTTATCAAAAGAAAAGTTAGAAAGCTACCTTGTTTTCTTTTATCAGTAGAAAGCTTCTTCGTTACTGATGCCCTAAAGTAGATCAGCAGTAACTCTAGTGTGGTCTTCAGATTTTAAGCTAGGTTTAATCAGATGAGCCACACTATAGCATATGGCAGGGCAGAAAAATAGCAACAATTAAACTGATAAGTAAATTAGTCAGGCACACAACACAGTCTGACAAATAAATTGACTGAAAGATTTACCGATATCAAATTGTCGCAGTCAGTATTCAGTATGAGACTATTTGTTTATTGAACGGTCATAGCAACAGCTTAGTATTCTAATAAATAAATATTTCCTTCACATTACAACTGCAAGGACTAGATTTATCAAACCAAGCCATATCTCATGCAGAAACCCTAGCAACATGATTGTTAGATTTTATCATTCACCAAATATCACAATAAAGACCAAAGAATTGCATATCCATATCAACAGAGAACATACCGAAATCAGAGACACAGTGAAACAAATTCATCGATAAAAAACAAAAACGATTTAAGGAGTATGTCCATCTAACTAGGTCATGAGCAATATATATATATCAAATTGAAATTTTCTTCACAAAAAAATGAACTTCACGATGTGTAATGCGTAAAACCAATCCCAGAGTTAAAGAAAACTAAAAATCCCAACCAAAAAGTATGTATAAAATCTATAACAGAACTAACCTTAGAAATCAACCAAAGTTCTCTTCAGCGGCCGTTGACCATAGAACGCAAAAAATTAATGCTACAAAAGTAAATCAGGAATTACTGGACATTGTGCAACAACATTCAAGGGCTCATCTTCCCTTTGTCGAGTTTTGTGCCTACTATGGTGATGACTACTCTTCTTCTCTTTTTGACTATTTTCTTCTCTTTCCTCAGCATTCTTCTTCCTTGGACTTCTATGCCTTCTCTCTTTACCATGACTATGGTGTTTGCTTCTTCTTGAACTAGGATTTCCATGATCAGGCTTATCCGCATCATCCAAATTTTCTTTGGAGTTCAAGTGAAGATCCATATGTTGTTTTTCCTTCCCTTTCTTCTTTCTGGATGGTTTATCAGACATGTTACTTTGTGATGTGGGTCCACTTTCATTGCCTAAAAGAACATCCCGCACAGCACCCGATAGCAGATCATCCTTCGCCTCTGGCTTCTTAGCTGCCATGGGTATTACATCTCCCTCATCCAATTTCACCACCACAGGCCTAGGCTTTGCATGATTTGGCTTTTTCTTTGGGATAAATGACTGCTCTGCAAGCTTAACTAGATCATTGGCATCATCATTGATATTTTCCTGTAACTTAGGGTCATTCGCAGGAGGAAAATCATTTGAAACAACTTCACCCTTCTCTGCAGATAGATAATACAACCCATGCCGCTTACGGTGTTCTGCTAGCAGAGATGTGGATTCATTTGATGGTTCTGACTCTTCTTTGATCTGAAGGTTAGAGAGAGAAACACCAACTTTATCCCCGTAATTAGGATTTCCAAAAGAAAATGACTCTGACGAAGGCAGTTTAATATCACCACAGACTGTTTCCAAGTCATGAAGATTCTCCTTGAGCATTAACCCATCTGGTAAAGGAACTCTTCCCTGAGCACTTACTGAGACAGGACCAAGATCCTTAGAAAAGGCATCATGCATAAGTTTGATCACTTTGGAAGCTTCCATTTCTCTCCCTTCTAAAGCTCCTTCCTTTTGCATCAAACAATTAAGTATTTCTTGCTTTATCAAATCAATAAAACCAAGTACATTCTGTGTTCTCTCCTGTATTTCCACATCATGACTTCCAGATAGTGGGCCCAAACTCAATTCAATTAGATTTAAAATGTTAACAATAGATTCATGAGTGAAACTGTTGGCAGATGTAGACGTCTGACCATGACTAGCAGCTACATCCCCACAATTTTCTGTCGGATGACCTTCAAATGACAGATTTGAAACCCTTAGGTTGAACCCTTCATCCTGTTTGCAATTGACTGAATCAGAATCCTCAGAGAATTCTCTTTCAAAGGCCGAATCTGAAACTCCTGGACCCAAATCAACATGAAATGAGGAGGAACAAGAACTTTCCCTTTGCAAGAAGTAGGAATGCAGACAAAATATTAAAACTTTCAGAGCTGACTGAATATAGACAGCTCTTACTGAAGGAGGCAAGAGACTGGTACGAGGTTGCAAAAGTGCCTCCATGAGCTCAAATGGGTTTCTTGAAAACTCAACATACTCCCCTGAGACCCAAGCAGCAGCAGATAATATCCTAAACAAGAAGGGGTTACCAAGTAATGCAGGATCAATGATGAGATCACGACTAACACGAACAAGTTCCGGTCTAACATCCTTGACCCTCATAGCAATGTCGATTAGCTGATTCTCGATTTCTTCCCCCTTTTGGCAATGCGGGATTCTCGATATTTCCTCCAGAAGAGAGACATACCAATCAAAGTCAACAATAATCTCATATAAATTTCTACAACATGTTGATAAAATGGAACCAAGAATCTCATTACAAAACTGGGGATCAGATTTAAGTGCATAATTGACCAAAACCCTGGCAATTTCAGCCACATTTCTCTCAGACACCATTGCCATCACAAGATGCAAAGACTCGAGTTTGATATTAGGATCTTCATCACTCAAAGACTTAATAACAACCTCCTTATTCTCCAACACTGCCCACAAATGCTTCGAGGCAACAATCGACAATGCCTGCAATCCAAGATACTTAAGATTTGGATCATCGTCAGCCAAAAACTCCTTAATCTTCACAACCGCAAGTTTCACAGCAGATTCATACTCATTTAAGCTACTCACCACAGTCCTAATACACTCAAACAACAAAGATTTTGCTCCAGTTCTCCTCATATGCTCACAAATTGGCTCAACAACCCTCTTAGCCAACCTAGGCTCCAATATTGCCAGCTTAGCAAAAATCTTAAGCACCTTAATCAAAACCCAATTGTTCCTGGAATCAACCAAAATCTTGTAAAACTCGGGGGCCAGCGGAAGATAGGATCTAGGGTCTTTGATAGCAAGTTCACAAAACACCCCAACAACCGCAGACAGAATCTGAGGATCAGAGCTCTCTAAATTCTCAACAAGACGCTTGAAACACACCCTGACGGCATCTGGGTATTTCCCAAAAACCATCAAAACCACCCCAATCGCTTTCTTCCTAATGAAAACCTTACTACTACCCAACAAGGTAAAAGCCTCAGGCGTTAAATCCCGAGCAAGATCGTTAGTTGCAATCCTAGATAGACATTCAAGGGCGAGACTTACCTCGAACTCATTGGTGCTCGTCAAGTCCTTGCGTAGCTGGTTGGTAATGAGTAGCAAGACAGGGGTGTGCTCGTTGAAGGACTGGGAGATTGCGTTGTATCCGATCTTCTTGTGGGCGAAGCGAGCCGAGGAGACAACTTCCACGGCGTGAAAAGCGGCCCATGACATGTCGACGCCGTGCATGGAGCTGAGGTAGGAGAGCTTGTGGAGAGCGGTGGCTTTGGTGGCTGTGTCCGTGGACTTGATCTCGCGCCGGATTTCGTCTAGAGCTTTGGAGATGAAGTTGGATTCGCCGATAAGTTGCAGGCGTAGGCCCTTGATTAGGTCCTCCAAGGTGCGCTGAAAGAGGGTGTCCATGAGCGAAGTGGACGCCATTGGAGAAGACGCAGTTATGTTAAGAGCAAAAGATGAGGTTCGTTTTTTGGGTTAGCTATTATTGAATGAAGACATGATTGATTGGGGTAGTCAGATCTATAGAGGTTGGATTAGGAATGCAATTGGGGGGTTTAGGCGTTGCTTTTGCAATTTGCAGAGGATTCTGGAGTTTGTTCTCATCTCTGTAGTCTTTACTAACAAACTAGAAATTACAAAGAGGAAATGTCGTTCAATTGGGAAGCCCTTGGCGAAACTTACAGTGTATGGGCTTTAATGAGAAAAACATTTGCTTCGTCCTATCAACCCCTTTCCCCAAACTAGAGCCCTGATGGGCATGGGCGGAATATTTATCTGTTGGACAAAAAATGGTTTCTAACCCAATTCATCTGGATTATAGTTATACTACATGCAATTTTTAGTGTGTTTTAATTTTCAAAAACTATTAAAAACATTTCGAAAGCGTGTGTATATATATATACATTATTTACAAAAATTATATATAATTTTATAAATTTATATTAGTTTAAGTGATTAGTTTTTCAAAGTTAGGTGCTACAAAACCATATAATTATTGGGTTCTATGTTTGAGCCCTCCCTTTATTATTTTGTTGCTATTTTAAGGTGAATATGAACCAAATTGATCCGACTTTAAGAGATTTTGGGTTAAGTACATAATTGACAAGAAGTATTTTTTTTTTAAAAAAAATTATCTTACTTATGTATTTGTGGTAAAACATATATTTTTAGTAATAAAAATAAAATAATTATGATAAAAATATTACTATTAAAAGTATGCATTTTACCACTAAATGTATGAATCTTATCATCAAAAATATATTTTTACTATTGTGATTTTGGGTCAGTTTAAAATCAATTTTAAGTTGAAACTTATTCTAAATTTAAACCGAACATTTGAAATATTTAAAGCAAATTGTGTTTTTTTTTCAAAGACACCTAATTGCCTCCTTATAAACAAGAATGTATTTACTTTAAATTTTATTTGAAAAATTCTTACTTGCACCGTATGCAAACTTTAAATTTTGTTATAGAGATTCTTATTTACATCGTGTGCAAAACTTATTTTTGTATCGGACATAAACTTAACTAGTAACTTTTTGAAATGTCACTGATAATATTAATTGAGTATGAATATATGTTATTAGTGAAGTTTCTCAAAATTATCAATCAAATTTTTGTCTCGGTTCAAACAAAAATTTCTCAATTTATTATGAACAATGAGTCATAAAACTGTTTAATTCTGTAAGTGCAAGAATATTGCCACAACAAATCCTAATTGAAAATTTGAAATCACTGAAATCCTCATTAATTATATACATGCATGATTTTTCCCTCTCTCCCACTCTCTCTCCTTGTTTCTTATTTTTCCGTCCAAGATTGATTTAAGAAAAAAAGAAAGCAATTAATTAATTAATAAAACAAAAATATATAAAGTGGGACATGTAATAAATCGATAAAAAGTAAGATAACCGTGACTTAAGAAAACAATCTTTGGAGGATAGAGATCATTAGTAACAAAATTGGTGCAATTATTGTTGTACTACGCAGATTTAATAATATATTTAAATTATAAAATGATTTTAATAAATCTGTTATTTAAATGAGCTATTAAATAAGTGTACTACTTAACAATTATACTAATTTTATTATCGATGATCAACTATTTTCTCTCTAACAAATATCTTATTCCTTATTCATTGGTGGATCCAAGATCTATAGTCAGGATTGCAATCACTTATAACTCAATAATTTTTATTAACATTAAAATAATTATTTAACAGGTAAAAATATTATTAAAATACTAATAACAACCAACCAAATATATAAATAATATAAAATTACTACATAAGAAATAAAATATAGATTTTTCTTGCCATTTTAACCCTTTCTCGATCTTTTTCTTCAACTTTTTCCTTTCTTTTTTTTTTTCTTCTTCTCGAAAGATTGTTTTCGTTGAATCCATTCAAAGATTGTTACATATTTCATTTTTGGCTTTTTCTCTTTGACCCTCGTATGATTTATTCTAAGGAGAGCAATTTTTTAAAATTATTTAAAATAGATATTTTAAAGAAATTTTAAAAAGTTCTCATGTCTTTACTCTTACTAGTTACTATCCAATCAAATTTCAAAATACCTAAGAAATGTGGTGAATCTGAAAAGAGAAATTTACCTACTTGAAGTGATTTTAGGTGGTATTTGTTTTTTTAAGTGTTAAATGTTAAATACTGAATAAACATCTGAATGATGTTGAACAAATAAAATATAGTGTCTGAATGCTGAATGGTTAAGTGTTTAGTCTGTTTGATAACTGAACTTATTGAAACATCTGAATATGCGTATTTTTCCTCTTTAACCATCTTAACTGTTAAGAACATAATTATTTGTTGCAAATAAAAGTCAGTTGCTGATCTGAACAAAGTTTGCATGTTTCATCACAAAAATATTTTCAAATGTGCTTTTTTTAATGGATTGAGCCATAAGTCTAGAATTTTTTTTTTAAATAACCAATTTAAATATAAAAATATATTGGATTAACAATTAATACATATTACTAATGTAATGCTTAAATAGTCAATAAAATTACACAAAAATTAAAAACAAATTCACCAATACAAAAAGTACATGAAAAGTTTCAATAAATTATCAATCTAAATGCCTAAAATATAATATAAATCTCAATCAACCTCTCCCATATCTTCATTCTCAACATCTTCTGCGTGGCCGTCTTGTTCATTTTCATCACCAAATTCTATCTGAGGTTGATCATATTGATTGAACAACTCATCATTTATATGCTTCTTCCTTGGGCGTCAGTTAAGGTAAATAGAATCAGGCCAACAACCAGAAATAGAGCAAAGATGTATTCATGAACTGGGTACTTCAGTCTCAAGCCAAGAATAAAGGCACCCATTACCATGACCGATAGTACCTATCTTCTCAAAATCACAACAAATCATATATTAGAAGCCATCCTATTTTGCATTGCATTCTCAAACACGAAATTTTTTTTTGATGTTTAGCTTTGTGGATTTGAACATGATTTGCGTCGGATAGTTAAGATAGGTCAATGACCCCTTAGTTAATCCATGAGAATGGTAGAGAGCTTCACATAAGTTTTTCATGGGTTAACCATTTGTTTGATGGTGAAACCTTGGAAGTAAATGAGAAACGGGTATACAAATCCTTGGATAAAAGTTAAATACCAACCATAATTGGAAATTTTTTTTAAAAAAAGAAAACAATTGTAAGTACATGTTCATAAAACAATCAATCAAACAACATAGTCTGGTATATGACTCCTAAAACTAAAAGGCAAGATTACAAAATCATTTCAGCACAACAATAAAGTAAAGATTGCTTGAAATTGAAAATATCTCATCCTCTGTTTGGTTGCAGAGAAAATAAGGTATGAGAAAAAAAGATACAGATATTTTATTCTCGAAGTTCTCATCATCAGTGTGAGAATTTAAGAGAGTGAAGAATTTGTACAAATGCTTACATTAGTTTTATTGCATTGAGAATACAATTAAGAGTATATATAGGTTGTTAAAGGAAAAAGGTAATCCTTAAAACAAAAATGAAAACATGGCCTAAAGTAAGCCTTAAAACAAGGATGAAAACATGGCCTAAAGTAATCCCTAAAACAAGGATGAAAATATGGCAAGTGTGGGTGAAGTGGAATAGTTGGTGAGCAACATTTACATAATCTCTAATAGCCCCCCTCAAACTCACGATGCGGCAGCAAGCAGCATCGAGAGTTTGTTAACAAAGAAATGAAACCGTTGAACAGTTTGAAACTTGGTGAAGAAGTCAGCTATCTGCATGGACGAAGATATAAATGGGAATGTAATCGTCCCACGCTGTAATTCCTGCCGAGTAGTATGACAATCAATATCAATATGTTTAGTTCGCTCATGAAAAACTGAATTACAGGCAATTTGAATTGCACTCTTGTTATCACAATAAAGCGGAGTAGGAGTAATAATTGGGACCCCCATATCTGCCAAGAGCCAACGCAACCAAACAATCTCATTTGTGGTAGTTGCCATTGCACGGTATTCGGCCTCTGTGGAGGAGTGAGAAACAACTTGTTGCTTCTTACTCTTCCATGAAATAAAAGAGTCACCTAAGTAGATGCAAAAGTCAGTTGTAGACTTACGATCATTGGGATCCCCAGCCTAATCAGCATCAGAATATGCACAAAGATCCAAAGAAGAATTGGAGGGGAAAATAAGACTCTGACAAAGAGTACCTCGTAGATAGCGTAAAATACGAAGAACATCAGCCCAATGAACTGTAGTGAGAGATGCAATAAATTGACTGACAACGTGGACAGCATAAGCAATATCTGGTCGGGTGATAGTGAGATAGATTAAGCTACCAACCAAGGTTCGTTACAAAGTGGGATCAGGTAATGGAGTACCATCTGTAGGGCCATATCGAACATTAAGTTCTAAAGGTGTATCACATGTTCGAGTATCGGTAAGCCGAGCTCGCTGAAGGATATCTGCTATGTATTTTGACTGAGATAGAAGATAACCCTTAGGAGAAAGGGCAACCTCAATACCCAAGAAGTAACGTAAAGGGCCTAAATCTTTCATGTCAAACTGATGAGTCAATTCTGCCTTCAGCAATGCAATACCAACAACATCATCACCAGTAATAATCATGTCATCAACATAAAGCGAAAGAAGAATAACCCAGCAGAGGTGGACTTAACAAGAAAAGCTGAATCATAAGCACTAAAAGAAAAACCAAGAGAAGTAACCACGGTAGAGAACCTCTCAAACCAAGCACGAGGGGTTTGTTTGAGACCATGTAACACCTTTTTAAGTCTGCAAACTTCCCTTGGATTATGAGACACGCCAGGAGGAGGTATCATATAAATTTCCTCTTTAAGATCCCCATTTAAAAAGGTATTTTTGACATCCATCTGAGAGATATGCCATTTGCGGACTGAAGCAACCGCAATGAGAGCACGTATAGTGGTCATCTTGGCAACCGGTGCAAAAGTCTCTTTATAGTCCATACCGTATTTCTGAGCAAAACCCTTTGCAACTAACCTGGCTTTGTAACATTAAACTGAACCATCTGAATTTATTTTGATCTTATAGACCTAACGATAACCAATAGCACTCTTACCAGGTGGAAGAGACACCAAATCCTAAGTATCAGTCCGATGTGGAGCAACAAGTTCCTCAACCATAGCCTGTTGCCAATTGGGATCAAGAACAGCTTCTGTATAGGAGGTGGGCTCACAAGAATTGTGAAGAGACACTAAAAATGAAATAAATGAAGGTGAATAACAAGAATAAGCAAAATCAGGTAACTGAGTGGACTTACAAGTGCGCTTTGGATAGCGTGATAATGTAGGATCTGCAATCACAAGAGGAGCTGAGATGACCGTAGGAAGAGATTGAAGATCATCATCTGTGGAAAGTAGAGCATCAAAAATATCACGAGTTGCACCATCAGTAGCTGCTTGAGGAGGATCATCTAGGAATGGATCAATGCTTATGAGATCAGACTTAGATAAGGTATGAGGCATAGAAGAAATAGAGAAGAAGGGAATATGTTCAAGGAAAAAGACATGACGAGAGACATATAATTTTTTAGCCATAGGATCATAGCAAAGATAACCCTTTTGACATGCACCATAACTAAGAAAAACACAAATGGTGGAATGAGAAGACAACTTGTTGCGCTCGACACTGGGACGAAGAACAAAGCAAGTGCAACCAAACACTAGTAAAGAAGAGTAGTCAGGAGAGTGACCATGTAATTTTTCATAGGGAGACAAACCTGAAGTATAAGCTGTAGGTATTCTATTGATCAAGTACACAGCAGTGAGAACAGCTTCACCCCAAAAAGGACTCAGGACACCAGCAGATAAGAGAAGGGAGCGAGCGGTCTCAACAATATGCCTATGTTTTCTTTCAGTAACTCCATTCTATTGTGGAGTGTCAGTACAAGAGGATTGGTGCAGAGTACCATCAGAAGTGAGTAGTTGAGAAAATGTTGTAGATATATATTCCCTACCCAAATCACAACGAAAACACTTTATCACAGCAGAGTGCTGAGTTTTAACCAACGAGCGAAAATAAGTGTAAGTGTGTAAAAAGTCAGATCTACGCTTCATTAGATAAACCCAACAATATCTAGTATGATCATCAATAAAAGAGACATAATATCTGGACCCTTCTTTTGTGGCAACAGGAGAGAGACCCCACACATCAGAATGAATCAAATCAAATGGTGCAGCAGAAGAAGAAACACTTCGATTAAAAGGTAAAGTAGAAAACTTTGCCAGTTTACAACCACTACAATTAGAAATATCATGAGTTTCTAAATCTCCTAATGATCCTCTAGAGACTAAATATTTTAAACAATAGGCTGAAATATGACCAAGTCTAGAGTGCCACAAGTAAAAGCTAGAGGAAGAAGAAGTTAAATGAAAAAAAAAACAAATCAACACTCGAAGCAGCTACATCTGGAACTCGCAGCTCGTCCAAGACATACAATCCCCCTTGCCTACGGCCTGTCCCAATCAGCCTCTGGGATTGAGGATCTTGCACATAACAAAAAGTAGAAGAAAAATTAACAGAATAACCAGAATCACAAAGCTGACTCACAGATACAAGATTCATAGTAAGTTTAGGAATGCAATAAACATCAAAGAAAGGCAGATGAGGTGTGCATACAGAATCAGCACCCGCTAAAGACATGTGGCTTCCATCAGCAGTCATAACAGATGCAGAAGAATGAGAGTAGGATATAGATACAAAGGATGATGAAGAAGGTGACATATGATGAAACGCACCGGAATCTAAAACCCACAAGGAAGAAAGTTTACCTGCAGTGTAAGGAGAAGTCAGACCTGATGAAGATGGAGTAGACATGGCATATGGCTGCGATGATGATTGTATAACAAGGAACTTTTGAAACTGCTCTATAATGGACATCGTATTGGGATCTGAAGATGGTGCCACTTCAGGCATAAAAGCTACAATATTAGACTGTGGTGGCCTATAAGGTCCCTGCTGAGATTGACCACCAGGATGCCAATGCGGTGGAGATGGTGGTGGGTGCCACTGTGGACGTCATTGTGGTTGTGTTGGCGAAAACTGCTGATATGTTGGAGCTCTAGACACAAGTTTAGGACACTGAGCCTTCCAATGTCCTCTCTGCTTACAAAAGCTGCACTCATCGGGACCAACTTGTGCAGGTTGTTTAGGTTGATACTTTAAGATAGGTTTACTAGAAACGGCTAGAACAGATGGGTTAGATGCTGGGGAAGAACCCTTTCCTACTTGTGTCTTGAGGCGAGTCTCTTCAGCCAGGAGTTCACTTACCACTGTATTAACAGAAGGATGGGGCAATGATGCAAAATATTTCCCCGAAGTCCCTCAAAATCATCACGAAGAGCCAGTAAGAATTGAACAAGATGTTGCCCCTCCCGATGAGCTATATAATCAACATTATTCTGAAGAGACTCAGGTTCTGTGAGTGCCAACTGATCCCAAAGATCAGACATTGTGGAATAAGATTCTTGAATGCTCATATCCTTTTGTTGATCTGCCCGTATATCAGATTCCAATTGATATTGTTTTGCAAAGTTTGATTGTATGTATAATCGTGTCAAATGATCCCAAACCTATTTTGCAGTTTCATACTTGTCCAATTGTATTCCAATAGAATGCTCAACAAAATTATTAATCCAAGTCAAAATTTTAGAATTGTTTGCTTCCTAAGCATCTAAAAGTTCAACATAATCTTTTTCCTTATCATTTGTAGGTTTACTCAAAATACCACTAACATAACTCCACATACATTTTCCTTTTAAGAAATTTCTCATAACATAACTCCAATATGAATAATTATTTTCATTTAATCTAACACTAATAGATTAAAGAGAGTCATCCCTTTCAGCAGCCATTATCAATTAACAGATGAACCACAAAATATTGGAATATAGTGCAAATAAAACAAAGCAAACAGAGATACTAATTGAGCAAACCTCCAAAATGAGTGCAAATCTTTGAGTCTATTGATAAAATCCCTCAAATTGATCCAGATTTTCTTACGAAAGGGCTGTGCAAGAGACTCATAAATCTACGTGCGAAATACCTCCAGATTGATAGATTCACAGACTTCGAACTCCGCGGAGTTGGATCCGCGAAGAGCATGGGTGGGATGCAAAGTTCTTCCATGGAATCTTCAATCAAATATCCCATGATCTTGCTCTGATATCATGTGAGAATTTAAGAGAGTGAAGAGATTGTACAAATGCTTACATTAGTTTTATTGCATTGAGAATACAATTAAGAGTATATATAGGTTGTTAAAGGAAAAAGGCAATCCTTAAAACAAGGATGAAAACATGGCCTAAAGTAAGTCTTAAAACAAGGATGAAAACATGGCCTAAAGTAATCCCTAAAACAATGATGAAAATATGGCAAGTGTGGGTGAAGTGGAATAGTTGGTGAACAACATTTACATAATCTCTAACAATCAGAACCAACCTCTATAAAAAAAATTCATTTAAATCTTTTGAAAACCAAAACGATATAATATCATATATTTAAAATTTTCTCTCTTTTTCCCATATTTTATCAGTATCCAAACAAGACATGCAAGGTCAAAAACTCACAGCTAAGAAATTAATCATTAAAACTAACTAGCCACCAAATTAATCAACTAACAACCAAAATTATTCATAACAAAATGCCAACTAAACTCCCCCTCCCAACCCCCCAAAAAATGGAAAATAGAAATACACACACTATATATGAAATAATGAAAATAAGTTCAAACAAACCTCGCAAATTCCATTAACAAGGTAACCAAAGAAGAACCCAAAAGGGCAAATGAGGAATTGTTGGCATTTGGGTCGATCAGAAAAAGAAACCCACACCTGACTTACCTCGTCACCAACAACGGCGACTACAAAAGTAAAACCAAAGCATACTTACCTCAGATTTAGAATTTGAGGAGGTAAAAAGGTTCATGGATCTTGGATTTGTTTTCTCAAAGGAAGATAAAGATTCAAAATTGGTGAAGATAATTCCTGTTGCAAAAAAAATGTTGAAAAAGAAGAAAAAAAAAGTTGCAGTGGAGGGTTTTTGCGATGAGGGCACTTGTGAAATTTTGATAATATGGTAAGGTTAATTTTGTCTAAAATAGATCTGAACGGTATTAAGACTTTATTTTATGTCTGATTCGGTTATGCCCACTATTGAGATGTGAAAAACAAAAGAACTTAATAGCACCACAACTGACCGATTCAGATGTGGTACCATTAAGTGCAAACAAACAAGTCCTTAGTATTGTTAAATCACATAGCCACATATGCCAATAATGAGTTAAAAGGAGAGCTTCTTATAGCAAAAAAATGGCTCGTATTAGGAGAGATTCTTGGTTGCAACGGGTACAAAACAAGATTTCTGCATCGGATGAAAACTTAATTGGTAATTTTTTAAAACTTCACTAATAATGTTTGAACATTCTCTTAGCATTATCAGTGAATTCTCAAAAATCACTAATCAATTTTCCATTTGATGTAAAAATCTTATTTTACATCCTGTGTAAACAAAAATTTTTTCTATTTCAGTTGGTGTACGTTGTCCATTGGCGTGTACATTTTCGAGCAATGAGGGCCACTTCCTTATATTTGGTTCACCAACTTGATATGCATTGCTTAGTCACATGCAAGTAAGGAAAAGTAGTTTATCCTCATCAAAGAAACTTTCCTCAGATGCTCTAAAAAGAAGATAAAAGGTCATTATGTTTCACCAACTTTGTATCTTCAAATAATCTGTGCTTTGATGTTAGACATGCATTGTCTTCTTCCACTTGTTCTATAATTTAAAACTTTCCTCAGATGCTCTACAAACAAGATAAAAGGTCATTATGTTTTACCAACTTTGTATCAAATCTGTGCGCTCTGATGTTAGATATGCGTTGTCTTACCCCACTTGATCTATAATTTCATCAATATCATGGAACAAGTCATTTAGAATAAAGTCCAATACGTACGCCGCACTTTTTCCACTTTAACACTTGGGACAACATTCGCTATGATGTAAAAAAGATTTTTGGTAGAATGTGTAAAGAGATGGTAAAATCTGACCGTGACATAAATCTCGTTTCAATATTATCTCAACACAATTATTTTTTTAAATAATATAATTTGAATCGATTTTAATTTGGGTGATTCAAAACCAATAATAAATTGAAACTTAACTTGAACTCAAAATGTTAAAATTTTTAAAAGATTTTTTTTAAAAAAATGATTTGTATATTAAACTTATATGGTAGTTGATTAGTTGTATTATAATTGATGGAAAAACTAATAATTATTTAATTATGATGTAATATATTTTAATATCTGATTATGACATAATAGTTAATAATATTGATTTGGTGTTTTGAATTTTTTTATAAAAAAAAAAACTTTTGCATGAGTTGATGTGCATAACGGTATATCTTATTAGGGACAATAATTAATAATATTTAATATTTATCATAGTTTAATTATTATTAGTCTAATTTGATTGGAGATAACACTTTTTAAATTTTTAGTATTTAAGAGAAAAATAGCAATAAACCTCAAAATCTCAAGCCATACTTTAAAAGTATGAAACTAATTAGTTGAATGTATTAAAATAAAAAAATCTAAAATTAAGTTATTATTAACATATTTTTATGAATTTAATTATATTTTTCTTAAAAAACATATAGCAAGTAAAACCGATCAGTCAAACGAAACAGGTGGTTCAAGCATATTATTTTTAAAGAGAAGAGAAACCAAAGAGGGTGGAGAGTTCTAAACCCAATCCAAAAGAAATAAAAAAATTGAGCAAACAAAATATGTCAATTTGAATTCACTCGAAACCAATATAACCCAGACAAACTTAAGATAACTTGAACATTCTATGGATTAGTTACCTCCTAGGCTCCTAGGGAAATGTGAGAAGCTAGACTGGTGTGAGTTCTGAAAGGAGAAGAAATTACCTTAAAAAAAAGTTACAACTCTTTAAAAAAGAACATGTTTGTGTCTTTGATTTCTCTTGAAAGAAAATTCGCTTCCTTGAAATACAGGCATATTGCAACAAACAAAATAAGAAGCATTAATTATCTAGAAATGGACCTATAAGAAAATGTGTTGTCTAAGCCACGAACTCATGAAGGCGTGGGTTAGTCTGCTGCTAACTTATCCGTGGCATGCTCCACACACGTACCTCCTGTGCCTTACAAATGCCACCAACCCTAACGTATAAACATTATTAACTTTCTTTTTTAATTCAATTCTTAATTGACCTTTGAATATGACATTTAAATTTAATGATTTTTTTTCTCCTTTGAATCTGATTATATTGACATTTCCACAAAGGAAAATGATCCAAGGAAAATGATATTATATTAATAATATATTAAATATAATAAATAATTTAAAGAAAATATAAAAAAATATATAAATTTAAAAAATTAAAAAATTGAACGATAAATTGATTAAATGATGTGACCAACCAAAATATTTAGTATAAGCCGATCAACGGTTAAAAAATGTATCGAAAATATCAATTAAAATTTTTAACCTAATATGGAGTGCTCGAAGGCGGGTAGAGGAAAGAAGAGAGGTGGGTGCCTCATCAAACTTGAATGGAGTTAGAGTTGGATTGCGTGCAGTGCAACTCTATTGAAGAATCAACTCTTCATGCGCTGAAGAGTGCAGAGGGAAGTGGAAATGTGAGAGAAGAGTGTTTTAACTATAAATTCAGTAGAGCAAACTCCCAAAGAATGAATTGCTGATTTTCTCACAGTGCCGTGGGCCATCTGGAATCCAAGAAATAACTTGTTAATTGAGGACAAGAAGTCTGATCATTGGGATATTCTTCAAGAGGTAAAAACGATGATTTTGTACTTTTGCAAAGTGAACGAAGAAAGAGGAGGAAGGTTGAAGTCTAGTTAGATATGATAGCAACCACCTGTGAGAAATATCAACAAGATTACCACCGTTGAGGGACACTTTCCATGACAAAACGATGAGGATGGATGGCGTGGTGGTGCGCGATTAAGAGGGAAGGAAGTTGTTGGCAGAGTGATCAAGTGTGATTCAGAATGCAGCGAATCCGGTAATAAGTGAAGCCTCAGCAATATATTCAGGGCCTGGTTTTTGCAGCTAAATTGCAACTCACCATAATTACTGTCGAGAGTGACTGCATACTTATTCAAAGTTGTCGTAGATGGGGGTTGAAATATTTGAATTAAAATTTTTCCCTTTTAAAGAAAATATGTCACAACCAATTAACTTCCAATTACAAAATTTAAAGTAACATATTTTATGGATTTATGATAATTTTTATGTGAGATTCTCGCACAAAATCTAATATAAAGACTCTGTACATTTTCCTTCGACTAAAGATAAACAAAGTAAAATATTCGTAAATTTTGTCATATTCATGTTATTTACTAATCATTTTTATTTTATTTATATTTTCTAAATCAATACTCAATCGGTTAAACTTTTCACTTTTTGATATTATTTTTACTTGTCGGATTATACGAATACAGTACGAATCAAAATGTGTAATTTACCCAAATTCAATTCAGATTTTTTTTCACTATTTCAAAAAATTATTCATAGTGATAATATATTTTAAATTTTAAATTATTAATAATAAATCTAGACATCTTTAACCTTTAGGGAATAAGTTCAAACCTCCGAAACAACAAATTTTTTTTTTGAAAATTATATAAAAAAATATGTTATGCATGAGAATATATATACAAATATCTATATAATTTAGTTTAACAGGTACCAAGGAGTTTTAGTAATTTTCTGCTCGAACTCATAGGGTATTAAAATTTAATATTCATACCCATTCCAAACTCAGTTATCTACTATTTATACCGGTTTAAACAAGTTTGAATAGACTCGAGTACTTGAAAATACCCGATTTGTTGTTTTCTTTTTTGAAATGTTTTTCTCAACCAAAATAATTATGATAAAATTAATTACGTGATCACGATGGGATCCAAACTATTTCTCTCTCCATCTTAAATTGTAAAATCTTTTTCTTCTATTTATGATAAATTCTAGATCGGACCCGTTCCACAAAAATGTGCTTGGTTCAAGTAGAAACTACAATAGTAACCTTGGAGACTTCATTGATAACTCTTATAAAAAAAAATATTTAAACTATTCTGGGACAAGTGAACCTTTGTTATCACTTGGTCCAATAAAAATATTCTAGACAAGTTTGGGTTAAGAATTTTCCTTTTATTGACAATTTAGGTTTTAAATATCCAAAAATATTTTGGTTACATGGATGCGATTAATATAAACTTGGCTGATAAATTTAATAATTTAATTAATAAAAACAACACTCTACGTTAAGTATTACTAATAAAATTTTTAAAAATTATTAATCAAATTATTAATCCGTACAAATCAAGAATTAGTCAATATATCCACCTTGCTGCCTTTCGTGCGAACGTACACAAGAAGAATTTTCCTTCTCTAATGGCCTCAGTGAAAACAAGACAAAACGCTTTCTAAGCACGTGCCACCTCCTCTAAGCACGTGCTACGATGCACCTCGTCACGTACCTCTCCGTCACCACTTACTGTTTACATCACCCTCCATCGTGGCCAACACTTCTCCACGTGGCACCAGGCCACCTATATAAACATTACTCAATTCGTTCACATTTATTTATCAGGGCCCAGTCTATTAGAAATGTACTTTTTAGTATATAACCAGAAACAAAATTAGAAGGCCAAACGCCCCTACCTTTCTTCTCCGTTGAACATCAACAACCTAAAACCATACGTAGAAACTAAAAACCAGATTACAAGATTTAGAGAAAGAAAGAAGTAACGGAGAGGTACAGAGAGAGAAACTTGAGCGAGAAGGAACTTGAAGAGAGATTTCTAGTGAGTTCGAGAGAGAGGGAATTCTAGAAATGGCGACGCCGTTACCGGAATTGCAGGGTGCCGGAAGAGGAGTTGTGGTTCTGTCGAATTCTGTTAATTCTTCCACTACTTCGTTTGGAGGCTGTTTGAAGGACTCCGAGGAGAAGTCTCCGATTCTGATTTTCTTGTTCTTTCACAAGGCGGTGCGCAATGAGCTCGATGCGCTCCATCGATTGGCCATGGCGTTCGCCACGGGTCATCGTGTGGATATCCGGGCTCTGCACGAACGGTACCGTTTCTTGAGATCGATTTATAAGCAGCACTCCAGTGCCGAAGACGAGGTACAAATATACATGTACCCATGTATGTATATGTAGATGTTTATGAGTATGTGTTAACCCTTCGAACTTTTTTATTACATTTTTTTGTGTGTTAATTGTGGGGAGTTTGTGATTTTCTGGTGATTGGATGATGTGTTTTTGGTTACGAAGAGATGAGTGAGGAAGGATTTGAGAATTTGGAATTAGATTTTTTTTATTTATTTTTATGTTTACCCTTTTCTTTTCTCTTGCAATTTTTTGGAAACTGAAATGAAGTGTCAGTTTATTACTTAGCATTTTTACTTGGTTGTTGATGCTTATACTATTATGAAATATGATGATGTTAGTTCGAATAATGCAGTCTGATTCGTTCATACCATATTGGTTGATATGTACTCTTTGATTTTGCATGGTCGTATCTGAATTGTTGATTTCTTTTTTTATTTTTTTAAATTTTTTTATGGAGAATCTTGAAAAGAAAAAGGGAAAGTAGGATTCTACTATAGTACTTTATGTCCATTTTCTTTACAAAACATGACTAAGTTAATGTTCTTGGATGAAGAATTCAAACATATTTATTCGAATATAACCAACATAATTTCCTTAAAACTATAATAATTTTTTGGGACGATACTGTGGAATGTCCTGATTTGGAGTGCTCAAAATAGGAGAGGGGCATGCTTGTAATTTTTATTTTGTTTTTTGGTGAAACCAGGGGGAATTGCCTGGTGGTGCTGATTCAGCGGCATTCAGATCCAGAACGCTGTAATTTCCCCATTGGGAGTGCTTCGCCTTTGGAAATTATTTGCACAGTCTTTTACGTTTGGAATGTTTTAACATTGTCAATAAACACCTTTATCTGCATTTGGTCGGACTAGCTTGTGTCTTATTGGTATCCTTTCTCCACCTAGGTTCAGTAAACCATTATATTAAGTAATGTAAGTGTCAATAGAATTCAGCATGATAAAGTTGTAAGACATGTCCATAGGAATACAATCTTGGCAAAAAGATTGCTTCGAAGAAATAGTTCAAGGATTGCATGCGGCAATCAAGTTATAAATATGCAAAGCATATTATGGATAGCAATAATGTATTGATTTCTTTCTGTATTTGACTGGACTCACATCTATAAAATTTAAAAGTTTCAGTAACTTCTACTTAACTTCTGAGATAGTCTATATAAATCAATGTTTAAAGCCATGAAGTGCATCAGCATGATATCCGTCGCCTCTACTCTGATCTTCAGCACCATCGCTTCCATGATATTATATTTGTTTCCATCTGCATTTTTTCACTACATACAGAAGTTGTAACAGCATGATACCTTGGAATGCAGGTTATCTTTCCGGCTCTTGATATACGTGTGAAGAATGTAGCCCGGACATACTCTCTTGAACACAAGGGTGAAAGCAATCTTTTTGATCATCTACTTGGGTTGCTAAATTCTTACATGAAAAATGATGAAAGTTTCCCTAGGGAGTTAGCATCTTGTACAGGAGCCCTTCAGACGTCAATTAGCCAGCACATGGCAAAAGAAGAGGAGCAGGTATTGTTTCATTGATGTTTGCATTCTTTTCTGGTTTTTCGTGTATTATTACTCCTTAGTATAGTGGGTTCATGCTGTAACTAACAAAGAGAAAGAATTTAACAGAACAGAAAGTGTTTTTCTACTGACAGCAATATACTGGAATTAGTTTTCTACAGATGCTAATCTATCTATATTTTGAATCAATCAATTGCTAATTGTCATGTTTTCTCTGCATCTGTTTCCAGTTTATTTGGACCTGGCTCTGGCTATGACTATTCTTTTATGGTTATGAATTGTTGTTCATCTGTGCCCACGCAACACAGATTGTGACTTAAAGTTAAAATTTTTTGCCACTTTTTGCTAAGTGAAATTTGAACTTAAGTTTTATTTGAACCAGTGATCTTTCTCGACCTCTTCCCGTCCTTTCATCACCTAAGCTACGGCTGACAGATCAGTGTAAGTTAGATGTCTTCTTTTCTCATCAATGCTTTGATGTAGGATGTCGAGAAGAGACATAGGGAAGAAGAAACAGAAGAGAAGATCGGGGAAGAAAAAAGCCAGGAAATGCCAAAATATGAGTTTTATTGTTCAATAATGCATTCTATCTCAAAACCCTACTGGAGTTGCTTTATTCATTGGTACGAAGTACACTTGCAAATGAGGAAATAAATTAAAACTCTAATATTCCTACTTGAATAGTTGAACCCCAGGAATAAAATCTGTAATTCCTAAATCAAATCGCTAAAACTCTAATTCTTACATCATTGTACAATATTCACAAATAACCCATAATAACAGAAAACTATTAGAATTACAATACATAAGTTAAAATCCCTAGATTTAGTCTTCCAATGCTGTGTCACCACGTTTTTAATTCATCAATCTTGGAAAGGCCTCCTAGCCAGGGAGTAAAGCGATTTGGTGGTGAATTTGAGTCTTCGATTCAAAGTCTTTCTTTAATTTAAGTTTTCAACCTACAAACAGTTTACTTTTACACTGGGAAGTAAATGTTAGTTTTGGGTTAATATTAATCAATATGAGAAAATATTCTTACTATCTTCTGTACTCGTACAAATATTGATAACTCATATTGTTGCAGATATTTTTATATCATATGGTGGACTAAAATAGAAATATCTTAAATTTTTACCTGGTTTCTCTTTGATTACGTTAGGTATTTCCTTTGCTGGTCGAGAAATTCTCACTTGAAGAGCAGGCATATCTAGTCTGGCAATTTTTGTGCAGCATTCCTGTGAATATGATGGCAGATTTCCTTCCATGGCTTTCATCCTCTATTTCACCCAATGAATATGAGGAGATGCGGAAATGCTTAAGCAAGATAGTCCCAGATGAGAAGCTTTTTCAGCAGGCAAGGTCTTAAATATCATCCAGCCTGTTGAATTATTTTCAAATTTAACAAAATTCATGTGGTTGATTGAAACTCTTTGTTATTGAAGGTGATTTTCACCTGGATGGATGGAAGAAATGGTGCTGATATGATTGCAAATTGTGTAGATGAACCTCAGGTTCCATGTTGTTTAGATACCGCTTCTACATTAACTCAGCAATTAGATGGAGTACAGGGTGGTTGTGATTCATCCAAAACTGGGAAAAGGAAATATTTGGAGCAAGCTAATGATGTTTATGATACTGCTGGGACCCATCCGATTGATGAAATAATGCTTTGGCATAATGCTATTAAAAAGGAGCTGAATGAGATAGCTGATGAAGCTAGGAAGATTCAACTTTCTGGAGATTTTTCTAATTTATCAGCCTTTGATGAACGGTTGCAATTCCTTGCAGAAGTATGCATCTTTCACAGGTATCTCCTTTTTTATTACGTCAACATGAAGTTATTGAACATTAACTTTGTCATTTTCCTTTGAAGTTAGTTTTATTTAATTCACTCTAATGGATCTTTTTATGTAAAGCATAGTAATGTATTATTTGAATTGTTAATACTCTGGTTGCCTTCAGTGCTTCCTTGTAATTTGATTTTTTTCTGGTAGAATTCATTTCAGGTATTGATTACTTTATCTTTCCTTTGTGTTTACATATTTGGTGATTATAATGTAATATAGCAAATAAAGACAGGAAGGAGTCTCCATCCTTTATGGTGCAACTTTAACAAATTAAGGAGAAATTTTCACCCCTCTGCTTAAAACCTATCATGGCCCCAAATATGAAAAATGAAGGAAAAAAGAGAATAATAAAAAGTTTTGAACCTGAACAAGATAAAGGGGAAGTAACGGTCATTTCTGAGTTTGAGAATTTTGTAGAGAATCAAAGACTTCTTCTGATAGTATTCTCATATATCGCTTAAAAGTAAGCTTATCTGTGCTTTCAATAACTTTGAAATGCTAAAGCTTAAATGCATTTTAAAACCCAAGGTTTAAGGGGTCTTAGCACATTAAACCTTGACGTTTTGATTGCAACAATTCGAACCCTCACATTTTAAAATTATAGCAATTTCAACACTCCAATGATTTAAAAAAATCGAAATTTAAAAGTTAAAATACTAAACAAATTTAAAAATTAGAAATTAGAAAAAGGAAAAAAAAAAAAAACTAATCCTCTCTTTCCTCTCCTCTCTAATTAGTAATTACAGCTACCCACGGCCACAAAACTCAAAAATACCCTAAGCCTGAATCTTCTTCTTCCTTCATGCTATCTGTGAACTTCTCAACAACTTGCAGCCCCCATTGAAATGCTGTGCATTGAGTCAAGGTCGCCTATGTGGAAGCGATAGGCTATGGCGCAGGCTTTCCGATGCTGGCTGCTTCTAGCATGGATGGGTTGGTGGTGGAGGTGTGGTGGGGCCTATTAGAGAGGCAGTAGGCCGAGGTTTACTACTGGGTTCTCAAACTTTCACGGTTATGAAGAGAAAGATCGAAGTTGAAGAGTCTAGAGATAGACAAGCCAAAGTACAAATCATGGAAAGCTAGAACACACATAAACCCCACAAAGACGAGGATGTCCCTCTCCCAGATGCTCCCAGATTTCAATTTCTCTATCTTGATGGCTGCATCATTGATAAATTGATACTCTATTTAGAGCTACAAAGGGATTTTGGTTGGGTGTTGTTATTGCGATTATTGGATAAAAACTAGTCAAAAGGGCAAAAACGAAAAGGAATTGATTTTCTGGAGGGAGGAATTTTTTTAAGGAAAATCTTTTTTCAATTTTGTTGAACATTATAGTAAAAGAATTTTGTTTGCTGGGATAGAGATGGCACCCCAGATCACTGAAAAGTAGGTGTAGAGGAAAAAAAATTCATTAGGTCTAAGGTTTTTTACTTTAATTTTGTTTAATAATTTTTGTTTTTGTTTTTATTTTCAATTTTAGTTTTTTAGATTTCTTTTAAAATATAGATTCTAATTTTTAATTTCTTAATTTTAGCTTATTTCAGTATGCGACACGTGTCGGAAAGTTAACGGAATCTTGACATTGCAACAATATTCGAATGTTAAGGTTTAAATTGCTACAAGCGAAACATCAGGGTTTGAAGTGCTAGGACCCCTCAAACCTTGGGGGTCAAAGCGCATTTAAGCCAAATGATAATTTCTGGATGATCACCATGTAATATTGGATGCGTCTCTTTGTTTGCCTTTTCCCCACTTTTTTTCTTCCTATTATATCAATTCTATGTTGGAAAGGCTAACATTCATTTGTAGCATTATAGATTTTTAATCTATAGTTATCTCCTTTCTGGTTGCAGTATTGCTGAGGACAAGGTCATCTTCCCTGCAGTAGATGGAGAATTCTCTTTTTCTCAGGAGCATGCTGAAGAAGAAAACCAATTTAATGAGATCAGATGTTTGATTGAAAGTATGCAGAATGCAGGAGCAATTTCCACTTCAGCTGCTGAATTTTATGCAAAGTTGTGCTCACATGCTGATCAAATAACGGAAACTATACAGATACACTTCTACAATGAGGAAATTCAGGTGAGCTTTCCTTGTGGATGTAATAAATGGTTTGGACTGGCGGATGTTTGCTAGCTAGTATGAGTTCATGCAGCAACTTTATTCTAAAACTGAATTAGTACTACTCTCTCTCTTTCCTCCCCCCCCCCCCCTAAAAAAAAAGAAAACTGAACTAGTAGTATAGGATCAAAACAGACCTTCTCTGGGAGTTAAGCAGGGGAAGGGTGTTGATAAAAAATCTGATATCCACACTATCTATGGATTGACTAACATAGTGTGACTAGAAATCTGTGGTTCTACTGAACATCCCCTTTGATTCTTGGAAGGTATCTGCTAAGTTTCTTACGTATACAGGTTCTTCCACTTGCCCGAAAGCACTTTAGCTTCAAAAGACAACGGGAACTTTTGTATCAAAGCTTGTGCGTGATGCCCTTGAGATTGACTGAGCGTGTTTTGCCTTGGTTGGTGGGGTCATTGACTGAAGACGAAGCCAGGAGTTTTCTTAGAAACCTGCAATCAGCAGGTTCCATCCCTTCTATAGTCACTTTACATACTCCTTTTTAATAATGCTGTTTCATATTTATGTGCATTTCTATGTTTCAGCGCCAGCAACAGATGCTGCTCTCGTAACACTTTTCTCTGGTTGGGCTTGCAAAGGTAGAAATCAGGGTATATGTTTGTCTTCAAATGCAATTGGTTGCTGTCCTGTTAAAAGTTTCACTGATATTGAAGAAGGTTTTGTTCAGTCATGTGGTGCATGTGCTTCTGCATCATATACAAAACAGATTTCTACATCATTTCATGGAAATGAAATCAAAAGGCCGGTCAAACGAAACATCACTGTATCATGCAGTAACAGTGATGCCCCCTACTCCTCAGAAATCATAAATGGCCATAAATCATCTCGGAATGATAAGTCTTGCTGTGTTCCAGGTTTGGGAGTAAACTGTAATAGTCTGGGATTTAGTTCTCTGTCAGCAGCTAAATCTCTACGGTCCTCATCCTTCATCTCCTCTGCTCCATCTCTCAACTCCAGTCTTTTTGTCTGGGAAACAGATAATTGCTCTTCCAATATTGGGTATGCAGAACGACCAATTGATACTATATTTAAATTCCATAAAGCCATAAGCAAAGATTTGGAGTATCTTGATGTAGAATCTGGAAAGCTCAGTGATTGTAATGAGACATTCCTTCGGCAATTTATTGGAAGATTTCGTCTGCTCTGGGGCTTATACAGAGCTCACAGTAATGCTGAAGATGATATTGTCTTTCCAGCATTGGAATCAAAAGAGGCTCTTCATAATGTCAGTCACTCTTACACACTGGACCATAAGCAGGAGGAAAAACTATTTGAAGATATTTCTCTTGTTCTTTCTGAGCTCTCACTCCTTCATGAAAGCTTGCAGAGGGCCTATATGATGGAGGAGTTAACTGAAAGCAGAAATGAATTTTCTGGTGCTCTTGGTGGTGAATGTATTAAGAAGTACAATGAGCTAGCTACAAAGCTTCAAGGGATGTGCAAATCTATAAAAGTCACTTTGGATCAGCATATTTTCAGGGAAGAACTTGAGCTGTGGCCGTTGTTTGGCAGACATTTCTCCATTGAGGAGCAAGACAAAATTGTGGGTCGTATAATTGGGACCACAGGTGCTGAAGTGCTCCAATCTATGTTACCATGGGTCACTTCTGCCCTTACTCAGGATGAGCAAATTAAATTGATGGACACATGGAAGCAGGCAACCAAAAACACAATGTTCAATGAGTGGCTCAATGAATGCTGGAAAGAGTCATCAGAATCATCTTTGCAGACTGAAACATCGGAACCTAGCATTTCCCATAGAGGTACGTGCTATGCTTTTACTGTCGTGTATTGCAAGGGAGTACTGTGCCGTTTTATGTCAACTTGGATACATTTGAAGCAATCTTATGAACTAATAAAATATCATTTTTGATATTGTTGGGCGGAGGATATTTTGTCTTATTTCAACTTCATTATGTTCTAGGTAATGATTTTCAAGAAAGCTTGGACCAAAATGATCAAATGTTTAAGCCTGGGTGGAAAGATATTTTTCGTATGAATCAAAATGAGCTTGAGTCTGAAATCAGAAAGGTTTATCGGGACTCAACTCTTGATCCAAGGAGAAAAGCATACCTTGTTCAAAATCTTATGACTAGGTTAGTTTTAACTGTTATAATCTGCTCGTTTATATGTGATCGTACATAACTTACAAGTACATGTTTTATTTATTTATTTTGGGGGGGAGGGGGTTGTAGGTTAAAAATAGTTGTACTTTCCTGTTCATGAGTCCTAAATAATGTGATCGTACATAACTTACAAGTACATGTTTTATTTATTTATTTTGGGGGGAGGGGGTTGTAGGTTAAAATTAGTTGTACTTTCCTGTTCATGAGTCCTAAATAATTAATCAGTAATTTTTTATTTTAGTCGTTGGATAGCTGCTCAGCAAAAGTTACCTCAAGCAACAGCTGGGGATGCTTCAAATGGTGAAGATGTTCTGGGTTGTTCTCCATCGTTTCGAGATCCAGAAAAACAAGTGCTTGGCTGTGAGCATTACAAAAGAAACTGCAAACTGCGTGCTGCATGCTGTGACAAGTTGTTTACCTGTAGATTTTGCCATGACAAAGTGAGTGATCACTCAATGGATAGGTATTTTTTCTGTCTTATCATTTACACACGAAGTTAGCCTTCTGCATTTGATTTTTTTTTTTTTTAAATTAATATCATGTGATGTTTTTTTTGAATCATCTCAGGAAAGCAACATTAGAAATGATGTGCATGCGGTGCCTCAAGATTCAGGCTATTGGGCCAATCTGCACGACACCTTCATGCAATGGACTTTCAATGGCAAACTATTATTGCAATATATGCAAATTTTTCGATGATGAAAGGTATATTAAGTTTTTTATTTTAAGTTTTGGAGTAATTAAACTCATAAATATGATGCATATGAAGTGCAAGTATTTTGTTGTTCCAATAATAATCAGAGATATTTCTGGTAATACAATGTCTTCATCTGAACTGGTATATTTTGTCTTTTCTTTTAATTTTTTTTTATGTTTTTTTCTTGATATGATTCAGTTTAGATTTATAAGATCCTCTGCGTGTCAGCTTACCTTTTTTCCAAATTCCTCTTGGATGACTTTTTCCTCTGCATCCTTCCCATCTTAGGGAGATAGCGAATGAAAATGAATAACAAGGGATGCTTCTCAGAATATACTTTATTGTTCTAATAGCATATGAATTAATTGACATTATATTTTCTTCTATCAAAAGCTTGTAATTAGAATGGTTGTCAATGAAACTCTACCAATTCCCATTTGGCCTTAAATATTATTACTCCATTGCTCTCGAGTTTATGTGTGCTTGCTGACACATTGCTGACTCCTTAGAAAATTTTCTTTTTAAACTTCAGGACTGTATATCATTGCCCATTTTGCAATTTATGCCGTGTTGGGAGGGGTCTTGGCATCGATTATTTTCATTGCATGACATGCAATTGTTGCCTGGGAATGAAGTTAGTGAACCACAAGTGCCTAGAGAAGAGTTTAGAAACAAATTGCCCGATCTGCTGTGATTTCTTATTCACATCCAGTGCTACAGTCAGAGCTCTACCTTGTGGCCATTATATGCATTCTGCTTGCTTTCAGGTATCTAGTTTTCTGGAACTTTTGTTGCCTCTCTTTTTTCACACACTTTTTCTTCATAGGAGGGATATCAGTAAAGTGGTTTAATCTATTCTCACCTTATCGTGGTCTGTTAGGCATACACTTGCAGTCACTACACCTGTCCAATTTGTAGCAAATCCTTGGGAGATATGGCGGTAAGGGAACTTCTCCTCAGTTTAGTTCTTATTATATGCATATGATTATTATTTAGTAATGTTATTGTGTGCATTATGCATACACTTGCAGTCACTACACCTGTCCAATTTGTAGCAAATCCTTGGTAGATATGGCAGTAAGGGAACTTCTCCTCAGTTTAGTTCTTATTATATGCATATGATTGTTATTTAGTAAATGTTATTACATGCATTATGCAAACACGAAACAGTAAACCCCAAATTTTAACCATGTTAAAGTTCTGTCAGTTCTATTATTATAAACGATTTTTCCTACAAAAGGTGAATCATGGTTTTCCCTACTAAACTTTTCTTTTTTAGAACCATTCCTTTTACATAAATAAATATTAAATATTCATGCTTTTTTATGCTCCATTTGTTTCCTGGAAAGTAACTTCCTGAAATTGTTTTCCGGATTTTCCGGTGTTTTGTCATTGGTGTAACAGAGGCAAATAAGTCGATGGAAAATATTTTCCTTGTCAAAAGAAATTTATATTTAGATTCAGAATATGACTTCCTCTTTCCAAAAATGGGTGTAGCCCATCGGTCACAACTCCCCTTTTGTGGGGGCATGTCCCTGTTTCGATTTCAGTTACCATCATCACAATAAAAAAAAAATTACGTATGATAAATTTCATTTCTCATCTCTTAGGCGGGGGCTATAGGTGTTTCCAATGATCTAAAGTTTTGATTCATATCACCATGAACTGGATTAAAAGAAAATCACATACTTTTTGAATTTTAGAAACTCGTTAATGTCTTGGTGGCATATTCATTTTGCTGTCAAAAATGTTACTATGACTTTTAGCTTCACATAGGATATAGATTTTGAAATGATCAGTGAAGACATCAACATCTGTGATTGAAATGTGCCTTTGTGTTGACTACGGAGAAGGGTTAACTACTTCATCCATTTTTCAGGGGGCACTTCTATGTTAGACACAAGTTGGCATAATTAGGGGGAAATTCCTATAAAATAATTTTTTCTGCATTTAGGTAAACTTGAAATTAACTTTTTAAAAGCTGTATTCTAGTAGAACATTAGTTCAAAGTCATTTGGATCAAACAGTATCAACAAAATGACTGTAATTTACCAAGGTTGATTTGTCAGCTTTTTGGGGGCTCAAATGATTAATTAACCAAGGTTGATTCAAAATAAGATACACATGGTTCTGTTACAAGTTATTTTTTTATTTGTCTGGGCTGCTTTTCTACATACCTCAGAAGCATTATGAAGTTTGATTTTGGACTCATTCTTTATTATTTTTCAAACCTACTCAGGTTTACTTTGGTATGCTTGACGCATTGTTGGCTGCTGAGGAGCTACCGGAAGAATACAGGGATCGTTGTCAGGTATCTATGCATATATCCCCTTTCACTTCATCATTGTCTGGTTCACTGTCCATAATTCTTATGTTAAAAATCATTACATAAGGAGTTTCGTTAGAATGTAGAGTTTCATGTGCAGAATAATCAGTAATTGTAAAAAGTAGAAAGTGTATACTTCTGGGAATCAAGGATAATGACCTTCCTTGTGTTTGTGTGTCTTTGACTCTTTTGTATGCATTAGTTTCTATATGTTTGAAAAGCTTTTTCATTTGTTGGTACCATTAAACAAGTTTATATGAAGTCTACTTAATAGGAAAAAAAGGTTTATATGAAGTCCATCTATCATCATGGGCATCTTGGATTTCAAGCGTAAATCATGTCACAGTTACGGCATGAAAAGGTATTCACACAAAATTGAAGTTTTATCGTACTGTATTTGTCCCAGTCTGAAGAAACACTCTTTGAGTCACAGTTTTAATAACTTTTTTTTTTCTTTTTCTGGGTAAATGATAACAACGAAAATTAACTCCTAGGCTGAATAACCCTTCTCTATTACTATGCACATGCTGAGCACAACATATTCACTTTAAGGGTGTGTTTAGTAGAAAAGAAAAGTGAGATATGGAAAACTAAGAAGATAGTAAAGTGAAAAAATTGATTTTTTCTATGCGTTTAGTAGGGAGGACCGGAAAACTAGAAGGAAACTTGTTTAGTATAGTGAATAAATGAGTGGAAAGAAAATACAAATAGTATCATTTTCACCATTATACCTTTCATAATGTTAGTTTAAGGGATTAAATGTGGATAACATAGTAAAATAATGATCTAATATTTTTTTCTCTTATTTTTCACTCTCCAATCCTCCTAATATGGGAGAATTGTAAGTGGAAAATGACAATTCTCTTAGTTTTCACTTCTAGTAAGAGAAAAGTACACTCTACTCACTTTTTCATTTCTAGTAAGAGAAAAGTACACTCTACTCACTGTTTTTTCCTCACTTTTTTCTCTTAATAAAAACATCCCAAGTGATAATGCCCTATCCAAGTTTGTTGTATGCCAGTTTTTTTTTTCAAAAATGAGATGGTTCTTGTCCTGATTATACTCTGATTTCTTAAGTGGTTTTAACATTTAAATGCCTCTCCAGGGTATACTCTGCAATGACTGTGATCGGAAGGGCACATCAGGCTTTCACTGGTTATATCACAAGTGTGGATCCTGTGGATCTTATAACACCCGGGTGATCAAGAGTGAGACAGCAGCTCCCAACTGCTCTACATCGCATTGATTCTGGTTTCGTTTCGCTAAAATAATGCCTACAGATTAGTTTGTAAATGTTTGAACATGTTTGGGTAACAATTTTTTGTTTTCAGTTTTCGAAAATTTCAGTTTTCTGATATTTTCTGAAGAAAATATGTTTGGATAACGATAACTCGAAAACTATTTTCAAAACAAAAAAGTGAAATGTTGTTTGGATAATCTTATTTTGAAAACTGTTTTGAAGATACAAAACTGATTGAATACACCTGCTTGTAATTGTTCACATTTTCGGTTTTGATTTTAACTTTGGAATCTACATTAATTTTATTTCTCATATTTACTAAATATATTTTTTAGTACACATCAAATGCTTGAAAATAATTAATAATATTTTATTTTTAAAATTTTAGTATTTTTTATATATCATGGATTAGATATGATCAAAATTTTTTTCCTCTTCATATTACGTATGTGACACCGGGCAGAATTGCGATTATTCTGCAGGCTAGTCGAACAGATAGTTCACAGGGAGTAACACAAGAAAAACCCTAAAACAATACAGAGAAATTTCTCTGATGCTTTATTTTAATTTATTTTAAAAATACAATTATGATGATTACGAAACCCTAAGACCATATTTATAAAATCGAAACAAAATAAGAAAATTAAATTAAGGCTGAAATTAAAATAACTAAAATAAAAAGTTTTTTAAAAAGTTTAAACTGCCAATTTGGAGGCCTAAATGTCGTAGTTAAAATTTTGCCAGGCTGATTAAAATCATGTTTTGTTCGTTGGCCCGTTTCCAATCAGACTAAGGTCTTTCGGGCCTGATCTGAGCTCGTGGCCCGTTCTAAGTGATCTGTCAACTCTGCATCATTTGACTTGGATCCTCATGCATCAGTCGCTCCGGGTTGGAAAGAACTCGTCCTCGAGTTCACAATAGCCACATCGGAATCCCCAAAATAAGGACTCAAGTGTTTCACATTAAAGACCTCAGGCGGCAACCCAGGAGGAAGATCCTCTGGTATCAGGTTAGAAAACTCTGCTAATAGCGCAAATCCACTCTGAAACCGAGATCTCCATAATGATCCTTCCGACCACGGTGTTCCCAGAATCGAGCAGGATTGTAATACGGGTTTTCGAAACTGGAATCGGAATCGTGATCTTTCATCTCCCGATCACCGAAATTCTGCCCCATTAGACACTGGGTTAACTTTGCAACCTGCCGCAGTAAATCTTCAATCATCGCATCCTGAATGTTTCGATCACGGCGTGAGGCTTCCTCGTTCGGAACTTGCTCGCGACGAC
This sequence comes from Bretschneidera sinensis, assembly GCA_023935145.1. Classification (NCBI taxonomy): domain Eukaryota; kingdom Viridiplantae; phylum Streptophyta; class Magnoliopsida; order Brassicales; family Akaniaceae; genus Bretschneidera; species Bretschneidera sinensis. Next base: position 21,406,518 of record CM043702.1, read on the forward strand.
CACGACCACGGCGTGGGGCTTCCTCGTTCGGAACCTGCCCGCGACGACCACGACCACGACCACGATCACCAGCCATGGAAACTGATGAAATCTCACCCTAGGAAAACGCTGAAGCTCTGATACCAACTGACACCGGGCAGAATAGCGATTATTCTGCAGACTAGTCGAACAGATAGTTCACAGGGAGTAACACAAGAAAAACTCTAAAACAATACAGAGAAAGTACTCTGATGCTTTATTTTAATTTATTCCAAAAATACAATTATGATGATTACGAAACCCTAAGACCCTAATTATAAGGTCGAAACAAAATAAGAAAATTAAGTTAAGGCTGAATTAAAATAACTAAAATAAAAAGTTTCCTAAAAAGTTTAAACTGCTAATTTGGAGACCTAAACGTCGTTTTTTGGTTAAAATTTTGCCTGGCTGATAAAAATCAGGTTTTGTTCGTTGGCCCGTTTCCAATCAGACTAGGGTCTTTCGAGCCTGATCTGAGCCCGTGGCCCGTTCTAGGTGATCTGCCAACTCTGCATCATCTGACTTGGATCCTCCTGCATCAGTATGTTTGTTAAATTAATTTTAAAAAATTAAAATAAGAAATATAACACAATTTTCATAATTTGGTAAAACGTGAACAATCAGTACATCATTCTTATTTGAAAATGGTTCAAATATCTAAATAGATTCGGTCAATGGAATTCCTTTTTTGGATCTTAAGACCATTCAGTGCTAAAACAAAATCATATACAAACCCAAAAAAAAGTCTATCCAAGAAATAAATAAAATTTCAAATCGTATTCAAAATTGAAGAATTAAACAATACTTTAAACAAAAACAAAAAAGTGCAAAAGAGAAATATAGAGAAAAAAAGGTGGGTATTTGGTCTTTTTTCATGTGCGTCCCACTGGCATACTATACAGTGTTGATTGAGGCTCTATCAAGCTCCAAATCAACAACAATAATTACGATGATGCCACCACAACAACCACCTCTGGCGAAGAAGACAAGACACAGCATAAGCTGGAGGAAGATTTCCAAAATTTCACAACCACAAAGGTGAACACTCTGGCGCAGCCTTTGGTGGAGGTGCAAATTCTATTCAAGATACACATCGTGAAGGATCACGACATGCAGGAGAGGTTGTGCTTGGAGGTGGAGAGGTTAGGGCTGAGCATCGTGATAATGGGAAGCAGGAGGTTCGGTGCGTCCACCACTATATCTGCCTCGTGGTGGTCGTCAGGTATCCCGACGAGAAGGACGGAGGTCGTTGCGAGGGCGAGGGCAAGAGTGAGGCCGCTGCGGCAGTGTTTGGGGAGGATACGGAATTGCATCCGATGCTCAAGGAGGAGCAGGAATGTCATGATGTCGAGGACTGATCAATGTGAGAGTGAGGGACGATGGCGAGAAACGCCAATTTTAGAGAAGTGGGTTGTGAGAGAGAGAGAGAGAGAGAGAGAGAGAGAGAGAGAGAGGATTTATTCTTTCAAACTTACTCAGCCCTTGAATTGTTGCTTTTGTCTTGATTAATATCACATTAGGAAACAAAAGGAGGATTTATTCTTTCGAACTCCCTCAGCCCTTGAATTTATTCTTTTCAAACTTACTCAGCCCTTGAATTGTTGCTTTTGTCTTAATTAATATCACAATAGGAAACAAAAGGTGACCTAAACAAATCTCTCACAAAGAAACAACAACAAATTGAAAAGTTCGTATGTACATTAACGTATAAATTAACAACGTCCAAAAGCCATCTTATGTAAGATAAACAAAATGAGACAAGCCATGAAAAAAAAAGGGTGTTTGGCTGTTTTTATGCCCCCTAACCTTGTAGTGACATCTTTCGATGCATGAAACCTTCCTTCTGATTCCCCTTCAACTCTTCTTTCGATCATAATATTATTCTATTCATGGGCATTTAGCTCTCTTATATTTCCTTAGTAAAGTAATTAATTCCTCCTTTACTAGCTATAGCTTCCAAGTTTTCAAACATGACTCAGGTACTTAAGCAAACAACATGAACAATTAATCATTTCTTTTTCCTCCTTTCTTTTCCATTGCCTAAAAAAGAACCTAAACCAAAGAGGTTTACTGTCCCTCTAGAAATGTAAGGAGGTGGCACATTCAATAGAGGACTAATTCGAGTAGTACCATTGCTGCCATAACTTCCTCCATGGTTGTTCTTGTTCAATGGAGGCTTTTGTGGTAATTGATTCACTTTGCAACCTGAAGAAGGCTTTCTTGCCATTGAATTTGATGGCTGCAAGTGCTTATGTGAACTTTGCTTGTGAACATCTTTCAACATTGCCCGTTTCGGATTTGGCACTGAACCAGTAGAATTGCTTCTGGACAAAAGTGGTAACGAGAAAATTAAGCTCTTCTTGATATCACAGTTGAGACTGTTACTTCTCTTGAAACCCCAAAAGGACTTGTTGTACTGATCAGGCTTTTCTTCCAATTCAGAATTCACTACCATGATGACTTCCTTCTTCGCACTTTCTTTCCTTGAGTTCTCAGTTGAATTAGGACCGTGTAGACGAGGAACAGAGACAAGAGGTGGGAGTTCAAGTTTGTGGACTTGTTTAGAAGCAAGAAATCTCTCTTGAACCTGAACTGGAAGGATCATGCCGTTGGAGAAAAGCTCGTCTGCTGAACAAGATTGTTCCTGCTCCAAGCTGCAGCAATAGCTGAACTCAAAGTCAGAACTTGAGTACTCCAAAATTGATGTATCCCTTTGAGAAAGCTCATTGTATCCAATTGGCATGACATCAAGATCACTGGAAAATGATATCCGAGGAGCACATGAGGAGTTACCTACCACAATTCTTCACAAGGAATTAGGAAAAGATGTTTAATAAAGATATATACTTGCAAGAACTAGAGATAATTCAAGAATTTCATAATTTCTACTTAAAAGAGAAAAATGTGTGACAATAATTCAATTACATATGATGGGGTAAGAAGAAAAATATGTTCTCCTTTGTAGATGAATGCAGAGCAAGCTGAAATCACTAAAGAGAGAGAGAGTATGTGTGTGGTTTAACTTGAAAAAGCTTCAAGTGTTACCTTGATTCCATTGAACTGAAGAGTTTACCTTAATTCAAGGCAATGAAAAAAAACAACATACAAAGATTTGAAAGGATTTCTTAAGAAAATAAGACAACGAAGAAAATGAAAACAGCTTATAAGGCATGCATACTCTTTGGAGTTGAAAACATCATTGACAAGCACCATTAAAAAAAAATATCATAGACGCATTAGGAGATACTTGGGGGAAGGGGTATTTAAAAATTCTCTCTTACGCATCAGTTGTTGAAAATACATGTGGTATATATTTTTTTTTGTGTCCGATGTTTTTAAAAAAATTTTTTAACTAAGATATATTCATCACGAGAATCATCACTACTTTTATTGATAAAGGAAGAAGAAAAAAAATAAAAAGTACGTGAAAAAAATAAAAATAAAATTGATATTTTTTATAATATGTTTAATAAAAATGATTGAAAAATCAAAGCAAAAAATTCATTTTAATTTAATTTTCGTTTCTCAATCTCTTCAATTTAAGAGAGGTTTATGATTTGTATACATGTGAATAGAAAATATCGATTATTTTATATTTTTTCTTACAATGTTTTACAAACATAGAAAAATACTTTATTAACGTTATTTTTTTTTTCCTCTGCCGATGATAGTCTACCACCATTCATATGGTTGTGTGTCACAGCAAATTCAACTAATAGTATAGCAAGTGGAGTTAACCCTCTCACCAAATAATTGACTTTTGCACCAACCACAGACGTAGCCGTTTGCCCTTTTTTTAAAAAAAAAGAAATATAATAAAAACAACTGAAGGGCAAGTCTCTTCTGCTGTCTAATTTGAACAATTCAAGGCTCATGTCATCCATTATTTTAATATGTGAATTCTTTGGTTAAATAAAACTTTATTATTTTAATTTTTTTGAAAATTAATACATGATTTAGATTTTTCACCTCATCTAATTGCCTTTCTTCAATTTGTGTGGCCACATAGCATTATCGCCTATCCTTGACAATACAACTTCTGAAAATTCAATTTTGGCTTTTGCCTTAAACTTCAAGCTAAGGTATCATATGAGGTACGTTACTTAGGATTTTAACATAAATATCGTTAATCACATAAATCTCTATGGATACATAGATAACACATAGTCTATAGATAGAAAGAAAATAAAACATATCTTAAATTTTTAATTCCATCTTTAATAGCACATTGAAAAACTTTAACGGTCCCAAGTAATAGAACAATCTCCTTAGGATACTAATTGTGTTTCTTCTCCTTCATTTCCTTTTGCACACTTTCGAATGGAAGAGCTTAAGAGAATATGATGATTTTACTGTTGAGAATAGGAGAGGAGATCTAGCTTATAATCCAATAGTCCACTCATCGCATGCCCAAAAGTTAATTATAATTTATACTAGTTAGTCCACATTAAACACAACGAAGTTTTAGATCCACCATAAATAGATTGCTCTATCAATCTCTCTTTAACTCTTATTTAATATAGTATTTGGTCCGTTTTGTGACAAAACTCAATGGACTGCCTATGTATTTCTTGAAAGTATTATATGTTTGAATTTATGATAGGCAAAATACCTGGCTGAATGTCATCCAAAAACAATACCCAGCCTGAAATGTTCACAGAGCTATGACATACTATCCTAGAGCTTTCTTATTTGTTAATTACTATATTACTTATGTTCAAGGTTTATGATGTATTTGGTGGACAAAATAAAAGCAAAATACAATGATATTCATTTTATGAATTTATTTGGACAAAACGAAAGAGAATGTTATTAGGAGGAGATCTGGTAATGACAGGATAATTATATATTTGGTTTCGAGTAGAATAGAATTAGACATTTTATCCTCTTTTTTTTCTCATCCATCAAAAGCATTTAATATGTCCATTAGATTTTGTTGTATTTTTGAAGGAACTGAAAAACATAAATAAGCACTAGTATAATGTAGTCTTCATAAAATAAAATAAAATAAAAGTTTAAATAATTCTTTCCATTATTGAAAATGTTGCATCAATTGAAATAACCCTCTAACCCAACAATTCAATATATATAAATTCCAATGAGCAGAAATATTAATATGCATAAAACCTATGATAGATTGGAGTGGAGTTTCGTAAAATAAAATAACAATTTGATGATAACATGATCCTACATACATGTAGAAAAAAATACATATCAAAGCAACAATAGTTAATTCTAGAATCTGGTGCTTCGACTGATTCCTGCATTGATTCCAGTAGATTCCCCACCGTAAGAACCTGACGGTTTCCTGATCTCCCGCACCCGACCTTTGTGGCGGGCCGCTGCATCTTCATACTTACTCTGCCAATTGAGAACAAAGAGAAAGAAGTGAGTACATTGTCAGAGGAATATACATTGCAAGAGGTAATCAACTGTTTTCGTCAAAAAAATACCCTGTATTTCTTCCTTGGATTTTTGTTCTCTTTCTTGCGTTTTCGAGTCAAACCTCTATTCTTCTCCATCTGATGTCAGTTGGCAGCAAAAAAGTTGCGATAGGTTAAAAAATAACTGCCTAAGTGATCTAAGCAGCAGGAAAGATTAGGTGTTTCTTACCTGAGTAGTGATGTGCCGCTTTCCATCTATAGTTTCAGGCAATGATGGAAGTGATGACGTCCTGCATAGAACACAATTTGAGAACACTAATCCAAAATGTCGAGCAAAGACAACTATAAATTGTGATTTTAAACTGCCATTTTGAAGCCACAGGAACCCCCCACCCACACACAAAGTGTGAGAGAGAGAGATTCAAATTAATTTCTATATATGAAAAGTAAAAGCAAAACCTATTTGGGGCACTCGTAAATTGGCATAACCTGACTATAATTTAATAGAATGGTAGAAGAAAGGAAGATGGTAAGGCAAAGTGCACCTTGTATAGATCTTGGCTTTAGCAGTAAGTTTGGCTTCTCGTTGTTGCTTTGCTTTTTTATAAAATTCGTCTTCTGAACCACCTGTATCCCCATTCACCATGCCAGCATCACCATCTGATCCAAGAGTCCAAAGTTCATCCCCAGCATCATCCTCTGAATTCACTCCAGCCCCAGCCAATACCCTGAGCTCATGTTTTCTCCGCCTTTCTCCAATATCATCCCTCTTAGGTAAATCGTCGTCGCCAGAAACAACCTTCCCAAAAGGATGAGGAAAAAACATATTAGATGCAAACGCATTATAGAAAAAGATACTTCACCAGAATCAATAACTTCACCAGGGGCTACCCATTAATCCTGATTAAAAGTTCATATACAAAACAATGGAAGTAGAAAACAATATTTTTATTCTCCAAAGAGAATCAAAATATTTTAATCCTACAAATCAATATTTGACCTCAGTGAAGTTGTCATCAGAGATTCAGGTCCATCCTAGGACTCTGTGCTAGACATGTGAAGAGTAGATCATATCAAGTTTAATACCTTGGGCTTATTCTCTTTAACAGTTACAAGTTGGGAAAGTTTACTAGAGTGCAATGAGCTTCCATGCCCATTACCCGATCCACGAGCACCACATTCAACATTGATTGCATCGTCATCAAAGTCATCAAATGTTTCTAGTTGTCTGTTCAATCCAAGTTGGATGAATTAGTCTTAATGACATCAAAAAAGGAAGCATAAATTATGGAAAATAGGAGCAAAGAAAGAAAAAAGTACCCATTGATTGAACTTAGATGTTTCTGGACTTTATCAGGCTTCGGTGAAATGGAACCAAATATTCCCTTCTGTTTCAATTTTTCTTCAAGAGCAGCTCTAACTTTTAACATTTCCATGCTCTGTAAACGAACTTGATCATCCTGCAAATTTGAAGTGTTCAATATTAGTAACCACTGACAGCAACAACAGAGGAAATATGAAGATCTACTAAGGTAGATGTGTGTGTGTGTGCATGGCTGCACACACTAGCACATCCCCCCCCCCCCCCCAAAACCCTTTTTTTTTTCTTATTTGGGAAGGAGAATCTGTTAAAAACTTGTTGACATTGTTTCACCTGGCGCTTGTGTTTCCCTCCTTTTTTCTTGGAATCCTTCAAAGACTCCACTTTTACCAACTCAATAGCATCATGAGACAGCTGTAATAAAGTAGAACTCAAAGTCAACTTCAAAGGAGATCAACTCCAAAAAGACAAGTTGTGCCACTGGCAGAAAAGATTGAATTTGGAAGTACCTCTGCTGCTTTTGTTTTTCTAACTATCTCTGCGGCTTGTTCTTTATCAGCTGAGACAACAGAAGGACCATGGTCATTTGTGACAGAATCAGATGCCAATTCAGCTTTCTCTTGAACCAAATTCATCACTGTTTCGGGACCATTATTTTTGTTCAGAATCTCTTCAAATTCAGAAGGAAGATTCCCATCAAGTTCTTTCATCTGATTGGTGAAACATGGTTAGAATGTGGCATACAGAGTACTGTTCATTAAATAATGATATGAAACAGAATGTTCTTGTAGGTATTTGCAATGACCAAACAAGTTAAAATTGTCCTCCCCACCCCCACAGCCTACCTCCGAAAAATAAAAAAGTCCTGATAGTAACAAACTTTTTTTGATAATTGGGGCTGGGGGGATTCGAACTTTGGACTCCTTTCTAGAGAAGTGTGATTGGGCTATGCCCGAGTCACCCAGATAGTAACAAACTTAGGGGTGCACTGTACCTCTCAGCTCAATAAAACAGAAATGCGGTTGGTATGAATTTCCTCACAATAATATCTTACATAACATATATGATAGTATATTTTTATTTGGTCGAAAGAGAATCTAAAGAGCTTTTAAACAATCAATTACTCCTATTCTAGTTACTAAAAAAATTGCAGATTTACTTCCTAAATTTACAAGATAATAAATTTTCATGAGCAAAGCCTATTAAATGCTTTGTTCAGGGAATATTATATTCATGACCAAACCAATCCTGTCAGATGTCTAAATAAGTTGTAATAGATTGAAGCACTACCCAGTTCCCAAAATGAGGGAACAAATACACACCATGCATTCTCAATGATGGAGAACAAGCCACCTTGCCCACACATCATGCCATCTTTGGTATCTGTGTGTGTGAAAGCAAACAATAACTTCATGAACTAATGCGTTACAAAATCATGCTCTAGCCAATGATCCAATTATAGGAATAATTTGAATTTTTGTTTCAAACTTCCTTTTTTCTATGAGTAAAAAAGTATATAAAGAAAAAAGCTCTAAGGGGAGCAACCCATGTACAAAAACTATCTACACGATAGTAAATCCACAAAATCTAAAAGCTCATTCTCATCCCCAAAACAATTACCCTTGAACCAAAACCTAAAGTTATTGAACCGCCTATCTCTAATCACATTAACAGACATCTCTTCTCCATCAAAGGGCTTTCGAATTCTCTCATTCCAAACAAGCTGAAAAATAGAAAGAGGAGTCAAAGAGAAGCCTTCTAACTCCTTCAAAGCACGAATGCCACTTCAAGCCCACACTTCATCTTTCACAAATTCAGCCACACCCAAGAAACACCAAAAACACAATACACCATTTCCCAAAACTTCTAGCCAACAGACACTCCACCAAAAGATGAAACACACACTTGACACAAACTTTATAAATATAACACCTATTAGCAAGAACTTTCCCCCTTCTTTGCAAATTATCAACAAGAGGCCTCCCACACAAAGAAACTAAATTTTTAGGGACAAGAAGACTCCACATAGCTTTCCAAGGGAAGTTGGGCGAATGTTCCAAAGGAGTCACATAAAAAAGGATTTTGAAGGACTTCACCTCAAATCCCTTATCCGGATTAAACATCCATCTACCCAAATCCTCTTGAGTCACATCAATACTAGAGCTATACAAACCTTCAACAAACTCAAGCTCCCAATCATGGGCATTGCGGACAAAAGGACCGTCACATGAAACAACACCATTGGATAAAGAAAACCAAAAGGAAATGAAAGCATGCTTATCTCTCACCAAAGCAAAAACATCTAGATATTAGACTTTCAAAGAAGTATCCCCGCACCAAGTATCATGCCAAAACCGCGTTCTTTCGTCATTGCCAACCAAAAAAAGTACAAAGAAAGAAGTCATCCCATCATTTCCAAATTCATTTCCAAACCCCAACACCAGAAGTGATAGGGCCCTCTCCCTTCTTAGATATCCACCCATTAGGCTCCACCCCAAACTTAGCCTCCATCACTTTCCTCCAAAGATTATATTTCTCCAACAAGAATCTCCATAACCATTTTCTAAGAAGCATTTTGTTGAATAATGTGAGAAATTTAAGACCAAGCCCCCCCTTTTTTCAATGATTGTTTAACCACACCTCATTTCACCAAGTGATACTTGAACTCCCCCCCCCCTCGCGTATCACCCCAAAGAAGCCTTCTTTGAATGATCTCCAATCTATTCGCCACCGTACTAGGTATTGGGCAAAGAAACATAAAGTAAATGAGAAGGCTTGAAAGAATTCTTCTTCCTCAAAACGATTCTACCAACCGGCCAACTTTTCTCAAACCTTTCAACAATGGGTTCCACACACTCGTCTTTGAACTTCGCCCCAAAAGGGAGCCCAAAGTAGGAAAAGGGAAGAGACCCCACATTACACCTCAACAAATTTGCAAGAAAATGACCATTACTATTCTCACCAAGAGGGATTAGATACTCTTGCTAAGATTAATCTTGAGACCCTAAACCTCCACAAAAGCAAAGGAAAAAACAAAGGTACAAAATTCGAATCGCTTCCACTCCACAAAACACAATCGTGACATCATCAAAGAGAAGATGAAACACCCTCAACCTACCTTCATTCCACCCCACCTTGAACCTACAAAAGATCCCCCAATCACCAGCTTTCGCCAACATCTTGCTAAAGGCATCCATCACCAAAGTGAACAAAAAGGAGACAACGAATCCCCTTGTGTAAGACCTTGTGATGCTTTGAATAAACCGGAGGGGTAACCATAGACAAGAATAGATAACGAAGCTGAGGAAATGCACTTAAGATCCACTTACACCATTTCTCCCCAAAACCCATCTTCTCAAGAGATAGATCACAAAGTTCCAACAAACATGGTCTTTTCCATATCAAGCTTGCAAATCACCCTCCCCTCCTTACCCTCCCCTCCTTTTAAATGAGCATCTACAACCTCATTAGCGATCACTTTTTTCAAGCACTCTTCTATTCCACATAACCACAACAACACTAGAAGCACCAATCGCTAGAAAAGCTTTCCAACCACATAATCTCAAGCCCCAAAAACTACGGATAACCGCATCATCAAGTAATGCCATTTAGTCTCTGAAAGATAAACCACATCCTCCTTCCATTATGAAAGATAGTGTTCACGATAGCCCTTTTATTAAAAAACCTTCAACCCCCTCACATTTTATGAAATAAACTTCATCTTCATTGATCAACAATTGCATCCCCATTCTCCCTAAGCCCTTCGAAAAGACCAAGGCCTCCCTTATCAAAGTTTACATCAAACTCCAATCTTTTAAGCTCCCTATTCACTTCCCCATGAAGACCAACTAACTGCGAACAAACACGTGACTTGCATTCTTCCTTTCAAATCGTTTCAATTTCCTCAAACAAGCACACAACTTTTTCCTCAACCCCCACCAAAGAAACCCCAAACAATTTTCTCAACTTTTTAATCCAATTCATGACCCATGCCGAGGCCTTGGCATTAATTTCAACTTCATCACCCTTCCCCTCCAACAACCACTAATCTTACTACTCATTGCAAATAACAAAGGTCAAGCTCCCATCCACCGTCTCAAAACAGTCCCCATCCTCCTCACTACCAGCCGAAGCAAGCATCCACACAAACTCCCTCACACTCAAGACCTGCACCTTCACCAAAACAAACTGAACCACACACCGCCCTCATATAGTCTCCTACCTCGGAAATTGCCCTTCCAACCTCTGCCCTCAATGCTACACTTTCACCAACCCCCCTTCACAAATCTCAACACTACCAATAACATTATTGAACACAAAAAGGGAATAACAGAAGAAGTGGAGTTCTCAACACATACCACAAGTTGAACTGCCAAAAGAGGAGCATATTCTTGAACAGCCTCATGAAAGGAAGTCCACAAAACCAATAGGCAAGCAACTCTCCTCAAGCTCAATGACTCCAAATCAGAGCCTGGCACCTGATCTTCACTAGCCACAACATCTTAACAAGCCTTTAAAAGCACCAAAGAGCCAAGTAGGCCGCCTTATTCTTCACAACCCAAACTGGGCAGTTGCACTCTTAAAGGCCATAAACTTCTTTTAATAGTAGAGCTTAGAAGACAAACCCCTCTCCTTTCACCACCACCTTTGTTTTCGGCACCTCCAAGGACTCCCCGTCGACATCAAGCTCCAACCAGCACAAGCACACCAACCTCTCTTCTCCCATAGTCAGAGAAAACTTGGAAGCCATCACAGAGAGTCACCAACCGACTGCTTTGGACAGAGACCACCGATGGAAACAAGTTGTTTCATAACGAACTCTGGCCACAACACGCTTTAGAGGCTGCAGCAAGTCGCAACCATTTCTTGGATCTAGCTCTAGATCACATTTGGACTTTAGAGAGAGAATAATTAACCCAGGGCCACTCTTCTTAATAACATTAAGGAAGCCCAGTAGTCTCCTTGAAGCCCTCACACCCTTTCTTTTACTTGGCCCACATCCTTAGATCCACTCTTCAAACCCAGAATCATGGCTTTGGGGGTGGGGGGAGGGGGAAGGGGGGGCCTTTTTTCTTGATAAATATAGTATATATTATATTCAAAAGACCACCAAGGGGGTGCAACCCAAGCTACAAAATCATTTACAAGAGAAAAATCTATAAACTCAAGGAGCTCTTCCTTATTGACAAAGGGATGCCCACTAAACCAAAAATTAAGGGTGTGAAGCCATCAATCTTTAATCACACCGATAAGCTTTTCCACCTCATCAAAAGCCCTCTTATTTCTCTTGGTCCAAACAATCCAATAAATGGATAGAGGAATAAGCCGCAAGCTTTCCTAAACTCTTTGGAACTACTAATCCTCTTCCACGCATAATCTCTCCCCTAACAGAGCTTGCCACCACCAAATTCAACCCCAAAACCGCATAAGCCATTTCCCATAATTGCCTAGTCTAGGGGCAACAAAAGTAAAAAATGGGAAACGAACTTGACCTCCTCCTTACAGAGATAACAACAGTTAACAAGACACTTCCCTCGTCTTTAGAGATTGTCTATCAAAATTCTATCCCATGAAACCTCCCACAAAAAAAGACTTTGGTGGGAGCATGGGATTTCCAAATTTCTTTCCAAGGAAAGCCAACACTACCCTCATGTGACTAAGATTCAAAAAGGTTTGAATTTCTTGCCAATTGTCTTCCCACTTCCCCAGACAAAGGTGCACTCTCCCTTGTGCGTGGAGCCACTCACTCCTGCCAACTTCTTCGACCATGGCACCAACAAGTTAGCCTAGCGAGGGTTGCTACCATCCCTTCCATTACTCAGAGAGAAGAAACCATTTAGACCAAAGCAGCACTTAGGGCAACACCCGACAGAGAACTAGAAACCACTGTCCCCTTGCAAACACTGCCAACAACCAACTTGGCAGCACCAGCTTACCCAACTCCGACAACGCCTGGAAAACCCTCCACCACCAACCACCGGCCTCTCTACCCTCCAAGAACACCACAAACCTAGACTTCCCTTGCCCAAACTCCATTATAGTCATTGTTCTACCATTATTATTCCGATGTAAACCAAAATCAAAGAACGATTGTGCTTTCCAAACCTTCGAAACCAGAACCACTCTCCTTTTTCAAACCAAAACTCATGCCAAGACTACAAAAGCTAGCCAAACTCCTCCAAACTCAAGTGAACGGAGATCCTCCTTCTAACAACATACATATTTTATAACCCTAAGCACATCCTCATCCTTTCCTTCAATAACCAAGTCAAACATTTTTTTTCACACAATCACATGCCTCCTACACTTGGAACCAATCGCCGCGAACCAACCAAGAGAACCCATAGGGGAGAAGAGAAAGGTAGAAGGTAGAAGGAAGAAGAAGGGGGAGAAGAGAGGGAACTATACGCCATTGAAGAAGCTTTAATATGGGACGCAGAGTTGTTTGATAAGACATTCTTGCAAAGTGACATTTGTATTTCTCCAGCTCATATGCCATTCACCACACCCTAGTAAAGCATGGACTCTAAGTCTTCAAAGAATGTTCATTTCACAGAAGATCCCTGTCCATGTGAAGCACGGACAACAATCCGTCCTACCTAAGTAATTAAATTCCTCATAGTAGCTTCTATTTCTCTTCAAGACTAGATGTTTTATGGACTCTGAAACAGTCCTTAATTCCTTAACAGTGTACTGAACTTCCTTATAGCATTATCAATGTGTTTTCTAGCATTTGACTCCATAATATTAACGAATTTAAAATAATTTATCCTTCTAAAGGAGAACATGAGACCTTATCCAATAAGCCCTTGATCTCTACAAGGCGAGCAATGACAGGATGATCACGAACCGGCTGCCCCTCAGACTTGAGAAGAAGATAAAAGGTTATTGCTTGACAATAGGCCAGCAAAAGAAGCTGCTTCACCTCCAAATAGCGTATTCCACCTTCCAATGTAATTTCCCCCCCTTTAACCTGCACAAAACAGAAGGCTCTACCATGCTGAAGCGAACACAGCAATCAAATGAAAAGCAACATGCTTCTAGGTGAAAATCAGCAAAGAAGTAGGAAAAAATGCCATGGAAACGCAAGTATTATAACAAAAGAAAGTAGGAACTTGCAGTTTCCTAGTGCAAAGTACTAAGTTGCATGATTGGAATTATCTCAAATCTCAAGATCGAAGCCCAACAAAATCCAGGAAATGAATGATAATAATCATTCTATCATGTCAAAAATCCCAAGAGAGGCCCAATATCAAAACCTCTGTTGATGCAATATAAGTATGCCAGATGACCAGAAACGGAAAACTAAATATGATAATTTTTTTTCTATATAGATGCACTCAATATACACAGATTAATCAACCATGTCCTGAATATTTTACATGCTTCTAAGTCATCCAAATTATAATTTCACATAAGGCACAATATAATTGTTCAACTCCACAATAAAACAGGCAAAGAAGAAGAAGAATACCTTACTCAATAGTGGATTTATTTTGTTTTCAAGCTGTTCAAGTGCGTCATTCAGCTCTGACAACAAACCAACTAATTCTGGAGCAGAACTGCAGTGGAAAAGAAAAAACAAAACCATGTGCAAAAGCATAAATATATAGAAGCACCGTAGTAAAGATAAATAGAGAAAGATAAAGATATTTAAAGCACTGGTTAAGGGGGTAAAATCTAGAAACCACCAACTGAAAGCTCATTAGCATTTGTAAGTGCACCAGAAACCATATAGGCGATATTTGGTTTCAACCAAACATGCTCATAGTAGAGTAAGAAATAAGAAAGCAACATCTAAAAAAGTCAATAAAGCCAATGATCAGATATTTCCTGCTCTTCTATGAGAGGATAGTCATGGATCAGTGATAAGTGCTCAGTGAAAGGAGGTTCAGGAAAGTTGGTGATTGTAGTAGGGCGACTACCTTGAGAAATATTTGAACTGGGGTTGGTAAAGCCAAAACTTTTCTGGTCCTTGGTTGTGGTGGAGCTCCTGGTTTTTTGGAGGAAGATGCTTAAATAAAGACCCCCAGCTATAAATCTCATTGTTAAATGTGGAAGATAACTTTTGCACGGCATCCTTGGTCAATGACTGGTATTCTATGAATTCCTTGTAATGTGAAAGTAGCCTCATTAAGCAAAGGGAATAGGAACTGACGAAGGAACAGAACAGTTTTGTCAATGTAAATCCAGAAAATGTTGTAGCTAGCTTTGGTGTGGCGATTTTGTTCAATGGCTACCTTCCAAAGTCTAGAAACTGTGGTTCAGCTGAAAATTAAGAGGCAGCATGTGTAAAACATACTATAATGATTGGTAGAATCTTATTGGGTTTCCCATGGCTATTTCAAAGCCTGATTCCACTTAAGACAGCCATCATGACACAGAAAATTTAAGCCACTCCACAGCAAATCTTGACCAACACAGGATGGGAGGAATTTTGATTTAACAACATAATAGCATTGTACATCATTTTCTACAAGAATTTGGTCTTCAGAGACTCCATCAAGGAAAATCGGGTTTATCCAGAGAGTTAAAGGAAGCGAGATCTTATTTGTGTCTATAGTACATGACTACATATTAATCCTGAGGAAGATACTATGCAAAGATGTAATTTCTCCTTCAAGGATCTTGGCATATATACCCTATTAGATTCTGCATTGCCCAAGGCAACTTCAAACATCTTTTCGAGAAAGCTAGTCTAATTCCACAACAGGTTTTCCTCAAATACAGCCAATGGCCCCAGGTTTCTTTTGATTGAAGCTTTTAAAAGGTGCTTACTTTTGTTAGGCCATTTCTGTCAGTATATGTATACCCTTTAACCTTATAGTTACTTTCTTCATTTCCCCGTGTAGTTTTGCTTAAGTTCAATCAGCACAAACAATTTTTATCTCATGCTTGCAAGGACAGGAATATGCGTTAGGATTGGAAAGTATGGAACTGCATGGAAGCAATGATAACAAGAAACAGAAGTGAAAACTTACCTATATACAACATCCATTTGCTCCTCCTTCGACAAAGAATTCAAATCTTTCTTGACCTCCTCAAAAGTTGTACCCATGTCATCCTTTGCATCTTTGCCTGCCAGAGATTTTGATGTCCTTTTTCCTTTTATAGAAAGTTCCTATCAAAACAAAATTATATTTTGATCACAAGTCCTTTGAAAGAAGTTACATTTCAAAAGTCCCTTCTAACAGAAAATCCAATATCAATAATCAATCTCTTTGTCAGGTGATGTGCAACTCCCACCTCTAAGGTTAATTCTCTGTCACTCTCATCTTTGCTATCATCTTCAAGGCCCATGTCTTCCATTGTTAAAGATTCTGTTGCTTTCCTCTGCAGTCTTAACGCCTCTGCCTCCTCTTCCGCAAGGGACTCATCATCGCTTGATTGCACCTTTAAATTGTATCAAACCAAGAGAAAAGTTAATGCCTAGTTTGAAAACAACTTAAAAGGTATTAAAACATTGAATTGCTAATTAAGAAGGAATTGCAAAAACCATAGACTTGGTATTTAAACCCTCACCTCAAAATCAATATTGTCAGCATGATAATATTGATCCTTTCTTCTACCCCATCCAACCCTGTTGTCTTCCTCATCCTGATTGTCATCATCATCATGCATTTCATCTTCAACACCACCAAACTTTGCCTGCAAAAATTTTTGTTGCCTTGCAACTGTAGATAACATGCAATAAGTAATTTAATGAAATGTAACATTTTTTACCTAATGTGCACTCTAACCACTTGAAATAAAATGCAAGATTTGTTCTCATAAACATAGTTATCATAATCTTACGATTCACGATTCGATTCAATTCAGGACATAAACGATTCGAATCGATATGCCAAATCCAAGTTAATATTGAATCAGTGTCGAATCTACGATTCGTTTCGCTTCGATTCGTATGATTTGCCTGATTCAATAGAACTTACAATTTTTGTTAGACAAAATGTTTAGAGTTAAAATAAATATAATTCATTAGTTTTTCTCTTTCACGAGTTAATCTAGAAATTTAAGATTTTAAGACTTTTTGTGGTGAAACAAACAAGCTTATATAGCATTCATATCTTTGATATCAATCCATAATAGTATTAACTATAGTAATACTATTATTTTATTTTATTACTTTATTACATTATTTATTAATTTATTATATTGTGCTATATTAGTTGTTAGTTGTTAGCAAATTACTATTATGTGACTATAATATGTTAATTAGAGTAGGTCATGGTAAACAATCGTTTTTCCAATGGTCACATTATCATTTAATATATGTTAAAATATTTCACTTTTAGTGTATATTGTTTGTTTTACATGTATACATGTCAATTTAAATTGATTTTAAGAATGAATACTGAATCATACAATTCGATTCTCAATTCTCGATTCACAAAATTGAGATTTCGATTCACAATTCGATTCTCCATTTGACAACTATGCTCATAAATCTGTCCCCCACCCAGAGAAAGCATATATATATATATATATATATATATATATATATATTCTTACAGGAAATGCTATTGCTTGACATAAGTAAGAAAACAGAGAGAGAGAGAGAGAGAGAATATATCAGAAATATAAGCAACTTTTGTTTCACAATTTGATCTTAAGTATTGTAAATATTGCCGATAGCTTGCGAAATTCCCGAATTACGGTGAATATCTTAGCAAACTTATCACTAGCTTGTGACGCCAAAATCACTTTAGACAACTTAAAACAAACATGATCTTTCTATCTAATTTAAATATATCTATCACAAAGGCTTAGAGCAGGGGCTCTAAGCTTCCAAGTTCCATCACTTACACCACGTTTGTTTCAATTCAATTATAAGATAATTTAATGCTACTGGAATATGTTGGTCTATTCAAGCATTTGGTTTGTTCATGAACTGGAATAGACTACTAAATTCCAGTGTCTATTCCATTCTACTTGCATTATCAATTACAAGCTGAGTGTATTAAAAATTAAGCTACTAAATTTTTGGACAAAAATACCCACAGGTCAAAAACTATATTCCAAATTACCCAATCAAATCTCCCTCTTCTCTCACCTCTCTCTCTCTCCCCTCGATCTTTCTATGGAACTCTCACCAACAACAGCGACCAACACCACGACACTACTACAGCACATCACTAATGCAAAGCACCTAGCTATTAGAATCTAGCTTCGCTAACGCTAGGAAAAGTCTTGATTGCTTAGGATTAGGTTAGAAATCTATGATCTGAAAAGTGATATACTAGATTTGACATCATAACTCCAGACATCTCAACAATGGGTATCTTTGGTTATGTAGAAGCAATAATGCAAAACATTTTCTAGAGAATCTCTAATCAAAACAAATTTTCTTTATTATTATGAAAGCATTCAAGGAAGTACAACTGAGACGAAGTAGAAATAACAGAATGTAACATAGTTCAAACCATCTTCCTTACGTTTTGCAGTAAATCCAGTAACTTGGGCATCATCATCATCATCATCATCATCATCATCATCATCATCATCTTCATCATCTTCATTCTATAAGCAATTGTTAGAAATAATTAGATGCAAAAGAAACAACTCAACTAAGAACACAAGAAAATGAAACCAACTTGGTAAAGAAGATTCTTGCCAGTGTTTGGTTCATACGTGCATAACACTTTCACATTGTTTCAAACTCAAATAATTAAAACGACACGAAAAGGGTACTTTAAAGTTTCATGTCCAACATCTACGCATAAAGTCCATCAAAAACATGCTCGTTTTTTAGAAACATTATAAAATCATTTCCAATCATGCTTCTAAAAAGTTTAGAAAAACATTAAAGAGAAAAGGAAATGGAACAATCTGAAATTCTTTACCCTCACCATTTTCAATCTTCAACATATAAAACCTTTTTAAGAACATGCACATTAAAGAAAAAACACCTAAATTTTTAGGATAAATATAGTCAAAATTTCATATAGTAACTGAAGAATTTGAATCATATATCACCCTCAGATAACTAGAGACATACAAAGGCTATAAAGCAACTGCGAGAACACGAGGTAAGAGCAAATATAAACCTCAAAATCGAAGACAGGGTGGTCATTATCTTCATCTGATTCCCCAATGTCACCATTAACATCCAATGAGACAATATCCCTCTGCTTATGGACTGCAAACACAAGCATAAATCAAAACCTATCACCTTTCTTCTCAACATAGGAAAAACAAGTAAAGCATGGCACAGTGATTATCAGAAGTGCAATAATGAATGCATATAAACCTAGTATCAACACATTACAGTTAACCAAAATTGGGAAATTTAACTCATTATACAACAGATTATTGATTGTGAGAAACTGAAACCAAGAACCGCACAAAAAAAGAGTGACTTAAGAGCTGAAAAGACCATAATAAAAATGTGCGTATAAACAAATGAAAAGGCACAGTGAAAATGCAATTCAAAATGCGCAAGTAGACAGATTTCTACAAATAAGGATTAATGTTTCAAAATTTTGAAATTAAGAACTACAAAACAATATTGATTTAAAGAGCACTATGAATATGTGATAACAGTAAAAAAAAATGACTTCGCAAACAAATAAAAAGAGAAGTAATTCAGTGATAATGCAATTGATAAATGGGTTAAACAAAAACCAATTGCTGATGTAGAAAATCTGAATCAAGAACACACCAACAACAGTTAATTAGAGAGTTAAAAAAGGGTACAATAATGATCAAAATACAAATAAGCTGAAAATCAATTGAGTGAAATTGGAATTTTACAGGCATCGATTTCATCGTCCATGTCTTTCAGATCAAAATCTTCTATGCGGGGTCTTCTCTTTGGGTTTCTGTTGTCTTTACTTTGATCCTTTCTCCTCTTGCCCATCGCTGACAGAGCTCGAACAAAAAAATAATGAACTACTGGGTGATGTTGCAGCAATTGGCAGAGTGCATGTCACGACCCGTACCCAAGGAAATCCTTCCAAAGAAGTACAAAGTGTTCAAAAGAGACCTACCTTTTACAATTCTTCTCAAATATATAAAAATAAATTTCAAATAAATTATCAACAACATAGTTTTGAGAAAATATCTCTCTTCCAAGATCGTGTTAAAACTCAAATAAAATTCCTGCGATATCATTTTTTAGATAACCTCTTCATGGATCCATCCTATTTTAAATCCATCAATTACATGACACTCTAAAAAAAGATGCCCAATTAATAAACATATGTCAAAAATACTTAGAGCTCCCTGCTCAAATAAAAACACACTCAAACAGTTTCCTTTTTAAAACCAACTCAAATCTCTCAAGAACAACTTCACATTAAAATTAAAATTATCAAAATCCATAAAAGAAAAACAAACAAGTAATTAAATTTAAATCCAATTTGCTTTTGTCAAATTCTCCCCAAGGCATGCTTTATGACATCCTATTACCATAAATGTTATGTGATTTCCTCAAGCTTCGCGTATATCATTAATCATTGATCTTACTCAAACTTCTTTATGCTCTTGAGAATTTACAATACCGAAAACTTATTCATTACTCATCAATCAAACACACTCTAAACGCACCTCAATTGTTTCACATGAACTATCACTTTTATAACTTCTAACCAACCAACTCTTTTTCCACTAAATGTTTTAATCCTCACAAGTAATTAATCATCATCATATTATCAATCTTTGAATAAAAAGAAAAAAAAATCTTTTAGTTACATTTAGATATCTAACACCATGACTTTCAACTTCTCTATCATTTCTTTCTATAAAGGATGTGGATTACATAAACTAACAACTATTCTTAGACACAAGTTCAGCCACACAACTAAGTCCAGAGAGTACTACCCTTTGATAATCGCTTACTTATCCGATTAAAGCAACCCATGCAAACTTGAAGCGCAACCAACCGACTTAATGTGATAAAACCCCACATCATACCAAAATAATAACCAAGAGAAGACTCCCTAGGCACAACTTATCCCACAAACGATAGGTAGAACAAGAACCAACCAAATTTGAACCTCCTAACAGACAAAAAAACACAAACTCCCAACAAGACAACACTTTAACTATCATCCTCTAGAGACATACACAACTCTTGGCACCTCTTTTGAAACTTTTCACCAACAATCATTCCTCAAAATGGGAGTCTAAAGAACCTTACACCAGTACCGAGACCACTACGACAACCTCAACGACAGGACCGCATTCTCTACACACCTATAAACACACAAAAAGTTTTTGTAAATAGAAAACCATTTAAGCAAAACAAAAGTCTACAGAATCTTAAACCATAAGCTCTGATACCAAAAATGTCACGACCCGTACCCAAGAAGATCCTTCCAAAGGAGTATGAAGTGTTCAAAAGATATTTAAATTCTTGCCTTTTACAATTCTTCTCAAATATATACAAATAAAATTTCAAGTAAATTATCAACAATATAGTTTTGAGAAAATATCCCTCTTCCAAGATCGTGTTAGAAACTCGAATGAAATTCCTACGATACAATTTTTTTAGATAACCCGTTCATGGATCCATCCTACTTTTAAATCCATCAATTACATAACACTCCAAAAAGAAGATACCCAATTAATAAACATATGCCAAAAACACTTAGAGCTCCGTGCTCAAATAAAAACAAATACCCAAACAGTTACCTTTTTTAAAACCAACTCAAATCTCCCAAGAACAACTTCACATTAAAAAGAAAACTAACATAATCCATAAAAGAAAAACCAAATAAGTAATAAAATTTAAATCCAAAGTCTATAAAGAATGCTCGAGCGCCAAACCCCACCTAATGTCGTAGCTCATCAGCTAACCTAATAAATCAACAAACAACCTACAATAACCTGAATATTAAAGAGAGCGGGTAAGATCGACAGCTCAGTGAGTCAACCTGTCTACATGCATCATATAATCACATCAGAAGTAGGGATTGGGATATATATACTAGCAGAATATATTTACTTTTCACGACCAACAATATATTTAAAGAATAAGCATACCTAGCAAAAACATGTTCTCAATAGCTTTTGCTTTATCACAAACACATTAAACAAATTCTTCTTTTAACAATAAAAGAAGGCACAGTAAAAAGAATTTATACAAAACAAGAGTATAGTTACAAAGCATTTGTACAAACCAAAGCCACCCCTCAGCGAGCAATTCTCATACTCATCATTAAGCCTCTATACAATCTAAGGCCAATGAAACACACCCCTCAATAGGCTCACATTATATCATCACAACCCCCCTGACTGAGCAAACAATTATTTGCCATTCTGGCATTAGCGGCCACCACTCATAGGATTTCAATTTCCATTCACGCCCCTCAGCCGGCAACTACACAATACACGTCCCTCACTGGGCCAATCATAATATGGCAGACCAACCAAAATAATCACACACCCATCAACAAGCCAATCAAGGTATGGCAACACCCCTCAACAGGCCAACCATGATATCAATACACCCCTTTGCAAGGCGACAAGTATGGTGACACCACTTAGCGGGCCTACCATCTCAAACACGCATCTCAATGGGCAAAATTTCCATCACATTTACAGCCAGACCCATGTTTTGTGAAAGCATATAAAAAAATTGAAATGAAACTCAAGCATTCTCATTTACCACAAACGCATTTCCAAACAAAGCATAACAAGTCTTTATTTTTCATAAAGCATTGAAATCTAAGATCATCTCAAGAATGGTTTAAAATCCCAAATTCCATTCAAAGTGTTACAACTCAAATTATTAAATTATTCATAATCAACATACGCATATACTTAATATATATTAAAACCTCAAAACAAAAAGAAGGGATAGTAATCATATGATACGCAAAGCAAACCACTCACCTCGATAACTCACAAAAGCTAAACTACGGAAGCTAGGGGCTAGTCCCCTCGTCTGCCCCACGACCTATACGCAGCAACAATTCTATACAAGAACTAACACTACTTCTAACTAATGCCATGATGCATGAATGCACATGTCTAGAAATCAAAGGTTTAAAATACTTTAACCCACAAAATTATTAAAAGAAAAAATACAAGCTCAAAGAATTTCGCTTAATAATTCTAAGCTTACTGTTAAGGTTCAATATTTATTTAAAAGAATCGGTAATTTTAATCTTTGCCAAGTTAAGTAGTCTACTAACATTTCCTTTTTTTCCTTTTTAAGGTATAATATAATTTATCCTTAAGTTTTATAAAAATTTCGAACATTTCCCAATTTGTTTTCTTAACCTACAAATCAAAAACAACTCCAAACTCAATCCCATTTATTGTAAACCCATCCTCCAATCTCAACAACTATTCAACTCATCGAAATTTTCATTCCATTAATAGCTCAAGCATACGAGTATAACTAACTCAATCTCACTAATTTAAACATGACAGCATTTATCCTATCTCACTTTAGCATAATCAACATACATTAACACTCCGTTTGGTATGAACTTAAGTAGAGAATTCAGTTCAATTCCAAATGAAATGAAACTAGAATTCATTTACAAATGAATTCAAGCTTCGTTTTCAAACGAACTGAAAATAGAATTCATTTGCAAATGAATTCAAACGAATTTTCATGTTTGGTATAATTTTACTTAAACTATAGAATTGAAAAAACTTTTGGGTTCAAAATAAAACAAGAATTGAATCCATTTTCTACAATTTTACTTTAATACCCCAAGAATGCTATAGATACATGCCACTAGAATGACCAAATTAAAATACAAAAGCACACAATTTTACGTTCAATATTAAATAGATAAAAAAAATTAAGTATCAATATAGCTTCAAATGAATGGGCTGTTGTAGTTACGAGCAAAAACAAATACATCCGGCACTAACGTTGTAGACTACAGCTTTTGGTTTCTAAGCTATAAATTTAATTGCCAATTTTTAAAAAAAGGCGGCTTTTAAAACTTAAAATTGAAAAGAGGGAAAAGGGTTTTGGGTAAAAGTTCTTTTATTGTTAAGGTAAGGTTAGTTTTTTCCATCTAATTTTATATTATACAAAGTGTATAATTCATTTGCTTACCCAATTCTACTAGAAATCATTTGTAAATGAATTCTACACTTTTATTAGCAAACCAAACACGAGTCAAATTCATTTGTAAATGAATTCCACACTTTATTAGCAAACCAAACACAGTAAGGTATAGAATTCAGATGAATTCCATAAAAACTATGGAATTTATTTAAACCAAACGGAGTGTAACATTTAAATAACTCACTCATGTTAATCATCTTATAATTACCGTAACTACACTAAGCACAAGTTCCTATTTATTAATAAAGCCATCATCACATATTACATGCTCAAATAAAGTTCATAATTACCTTTAAAGGACCAATGCAGATCTGTTTTTTATGAATTATAGATTAGTTGTCAATCATCCAATGTTACCTTTGCCTTTATTCCTTCTTTTAGGCCTATGTATATATATAAATCCACATAAAGCATCCTTTCATGACTTTAACATCACAAGCTATTTCTACCTTAAGAGTACTTCTACCCCCAAACCACGTGATTAACTAGTTGGTTTATAAATTTGCCACCCGAACAGCAACCTTATGTATATAATAAACATAATCACAATTTTAAAGCTTATCATAAGGCTCAGACCTATTCTTATAAAAGCCAAGAAACTATTAAAATCAGGATACCCCATTATTCACAAAATCTGCCCATTATAATAATGTTATATCATAATTCTGCCATATGATATAGAATTTCCAGGATTTGAGTATTATTTGATACACATATACATGTATTAAAGCAGGAGTTTATAGATATGTGTTCGGTTCTAAGTGTTGATGGCATTAATGTTTCTATATGCAAGAGTTTGATTTTTTACCAGAGAAAAGGGGAAGCTTTACCAAAATTTTTGAGAGGGTCCAATAGTGGCTGAAGTTGGACGAGTTGGCTGGGCAGCCGCTAGATTCCAAGCGAAAACAAAATGGGATTCGATCTCGGTCAAGCAGAGCTTCGAAGGGGGAGGGGAGGGTCTCGTCGGAAAAAGAGTGATTGCACGAGAAGAAAAATCCCCCTGAAAAGAGGAAAAATTCGCCGGAACAGAGGTGAGAGATTGCACGTAAGAGGAAGAGTCCCCAGAAAAATTTGAAGAGAGGCGGCTCAAGGCTGCTGGTTGCCCAAAGCCGCACAGAGAAGGAGAAAATATACTCAGGGCTGGTCTTTTACGGCGGTGAATAAGGGGTTTAAATCAGTATATGGGTTTTTTATTTAGTCATCTAAACCTAGGCTTAAAGGCAAACTGACAACTGATGGTTTGCCTAGGATTCTCTTAAGATTCTCTCAAGATTCTTTTTTTCTTTCTACTTTTTTTTAAAGATCCATTTAAGGATATGTTCTAATTAAGTTTCATTGATTTTCTAGTTTTCTAGTTGTCTTGTTGATTTTTTTAGCTGTTTTCATGTGATTCTTTTAGTGGTTGATTGTAATCATGAAGAATTAATGTGTTTTATTTTTAAAAAATGTCTCTTTTAATCCAAGTTTACATCATTACCGTTGTACTTAGAGTGAGCATGAAACCCGGTTGACTCGTGAATCCGATCCAAACCAATATAATGGATTGGGTTGGGTTGTGTTGTGTTTTTTTAGAGATTAGGTTGAGTTAGGTTGAAAATATTTTGAACTCAGTGGGTTGGGTTGGCTCATAGGTTCAAAATTTTCAATTCGACCCAAACCAGTAAGCCGACCAAATATATAATTATTATTTTATATTTATTGAATATAAAATAGTGTATAAATAATTATAGTATAATTGTAAAATATATAATCATAAAATATTCATTCTAATTATTACTAGTGTGTAAAATTATATATAGCAAATACTTCAATGTCTAAACAAGTCTCATATTTTCCAATTACTCAGATTTTAGTTTCAAATACTTCAATGTCCAAACAAACTTACTGAGGCAAGAGGTCTAGTTACTCAGTGGAAAGTTTATTTATGATCATCATTTTCATTTTTTGTATATGCCAAAGTGTTAATCCAACAAGTCATCCAGTTTCAGTTAAGACAGAAATGTACACATTAAAATCACATTTCATACCTCACATAATGCGTACTAATGTGCTCGTGTTAGATTCGAGATCAAACATGTGAATTCTCAAATGCTTCAAGTAAGTAACTAAATTTTAAAACTTTATCAACAGATCATGTGTTCTAAAATTTAAGCTCACCAATGAATCACATCACAGAAATTGTTTAGAGCAACCAAAATTTCAAAATAACATGAGCATGCATTAAAAAAAACAACAACAAATTAGGACAAAGTGTGTGTAATATGTCTCCCTCCCATACCCCCAAACTTAAATTACACATTGACCCCAATCTGTGAATAATATGGAAAGAGTTGACCTGGGATATGGAGAACTATCTGGACTGGTATGGCTCATAGCATACCCCCAAACTTGATATGAAATACGTGTTGTCCCTGAAAAATAAAGACTGGAAAACAAAAAATATTGGAAACAAACATTAATCATAAATACGTAAAATAATAAACAAACAAAAAGATAAGCTGTGGAGTGCCTCCCATGAGCGTTAAGTTTAAAGTCGTCAGCCAGACTCTCCTTAGTAGATGACCCTCAATCAGAGTAAATAGGATCCATCAACAATATCGTCTCAATGTCCGGACTCCTCAACTTCAATAATGGTTTTCGCCTCTACCCATTTACCTTGAAAGTGTTACCATTCTTTAGATCCTCAATCTCGATGGCCCCATGAGGAAAAACTGACCGAATAATGAAGGGGTCGGTCCATCGAGACTTGAGCTTGCCTGGGAAAAGATGCAGGTGTGAGTTGTAAAGAAAAACTTTTTGACCTGGATCAAAAGCTCGTCTCAAAATGTTTTGGTTATGAGTCTTCTTCATTTGTGCTTTGTATGACCGTGCACACTCATATGCATCATTTCGCAGCTCCTCTAATTCATTGAGTTGGAGCTTCCTTTGGGATCCAGCCTTCAAAATATTAAAGTTCAGCTGTTTGATAGCCCAATAGGTTTTATACTCTAATTCGACTGAAAGGTGACAGGATTTTCCGTACACAATACGGTATGGAGACATGCCAATTGGCGTCTTGAATGCTGTTCGATATGCCCACAGTGCATCAGTCAATCGCAGAGACCAGTCCTTTCTATTAGGGTTCACAGTTTTCTCTAAAATGTGCTTAATCTCTCGATTGGAAATTTCCACTTGTCCACTCGTCTGTGGGTGATACGGGGTGGCAACTTTGTGTGTGATGAAATACTTCTTCATCAACTGCTCAAAAATCTTGTTGCAAAAGTGTTTACCTCCATCACTTATAATTGCTCGAGGCGTACCAAAACGAGCAAAGATATTGTTCTTCAAAAATTGGACCACAACTCTATGGTCATTGGTCTTGCATGCAACTGCTTCCACTCATTTGGACAGATAGTCCACAGCAACTAGAATGTATAGATAGCCAAAGGAGTTTGGGAAAGGTCTCATAAAATCAATGCCCCACACGTCAAAAATCTCAACAATTAGAATGGGGTTGAGGGGCATCATATTCCTCCCAGAAATACTCCCTAGCTTTTGGCAATGCTCACAAGATACACAGTAAGTGTGAGAGTCTCGGAACAGGGTAGGCCAATAGAATCCGCACTGCAAAATCTTCACAGCGGTCTTTTTAGCACTGAAATAGCCTCCACAAGCATGATCATGACAAAAGGCGATGACCTTAGATTGGTCATGCTCATGAATACACCTTCTGATGATCTAATCGGGATAATACTTGAGCAGCTAAGGATCATCCCAGAAAAAATGTTTTACTATGGCCAAAAACTTTGATTTATTTTGTCGCCCCTAATGCAAAAGCATTTGACCGGTGACAAGATAGTTCACTATATCAGCAAACCATGGTGCGGGATTGTGAGCAATGTGCATCAATTTCTCATCAGAAAAGGTCTTAGAAATGGGAGTGGCGGCCTCAGTGAAATCCACAATCAATCTAGACAAATGGTCTGCCACCACATTTTCAGAACCTTTCTTATCCTGAATCTCTATGTCGAACTCTCGAAGTAGCAAGATCCATCGGATAAGACGAGATTTAACATCTTTTTTAGAGAAAAGATACTTCAATGCTGCATGGTCCGAGTAGATAATGACTTTAGATCCTAACAAGTAGGATTTGAACTTGTCTAATGCAAAAACGACTGCTAGCAACTCCTTCTCAGTGGTGGAGTAATTAAGTTGTGCGTCGTTTAGAGTTCGACTTGCATAATAGATAACAGGGGGAAGTTTGTCAATACACTGCCCCAAAACAACTCCAACAGCATAGTCTGATGCGTCACACATAATTTCAAAAGGCATACCCCAGTTGGGTGGCTGAATAATGGGTGTGGACATCAGAATCTTCTTCAGATCCCCAAATACTTTCTTACAATCTTCATCAAATACAAATAGGGAATCCTTCATTAATAACTTGCACAAGGGCTGGGTGATCTTGTTGAAATTCTGGATAAATCGTCTGTAGAATCCTGCATGGCCCAGAAAAGAACGAACCTCCTTCACTATACGTGGGGGTGGAGGGTTGGAAATCAGGTCCTTTCTCGACCTCAATACCCCGATAGGATATGACGTGTCCCAGTACAATACCTTGCTTGACCATAAAATGGCACTTCTCCCAATTTAGCACCAGGTTCTTCTCCTTGCACCGCACTAAAACCAAAGTGAGATGGTGCAGACACTCCTCAAATGATGAACCAAAGACGGAGAATTCATCTATGAAAATCTCTAAAGAACACTCCACCATGTCAGAGAATATGCTGACCGTGCACCGCTGAAAAGTTGCAGGTGCATTGCATAACCCAAAGGACATGCAACGGTAGGCGAATGTCCCAAAAGGACAGGTAAATGTTGTCTTCTCCTGATCTTCAAGGTCCACGGAGACCTAGTTATATCCAAAATAACCATCCAAAAAACAATAATACTCGTGCCCAGCCAAATACTCCACCATCTGATCAATAAATGGGAGTAGAAAATGATCATTCCTTGTGGCAGCGTTCAGTTTATGGTAGTCTATACACACTCTCCACCCTGACTGAACACGAGTTGGCACCAACTCGTCGTTCTTATTCTTCACTACCATTAATCCAGCTCGTTTGGGCACGACATGAATCAGGCTCACCCACTTGCTATCAGAGATAGGATAAATGATCCCTGCATCTAACAGCTTAATTACTTCTGCCCTCACTTCCTCTTGCATAGCTGGGTTGAGCCTTCTTTGTGGCTCCCTCGATGGCTTGGCATTCTCTTCCAAATATATCTTGTGCATTACCAACGAGGGGCTGATTCTCTTAATATCCTCAATGGTCCAGCCTATAGCTTCCTTGTGTTCTCTCAAAATATCTAATAATTTCTCCTCTTGAGCCTTAACCAAATCTGAAACTATAATCACAGGCAAAGACTCTGCTGGACCTAGGAACTTATACTGAAGATTATCCGGTAAAGGTTTAAGTTCCTTCTTATAAGGCTCAAGTTCTTCAGTCTCTTCCTTCTCACTACTCTCCGTAGGAGCAGACTCTAAAATGGTATTTGCTTGCTCAAGTAACTTATACAAATCCAGATCCTCTCCAAACTGAGCAAAGCATGCCTCCAGGGGGTCCTCCATGCTTGATTCATCCACCGTCTCTTCAATAATCTCCTCTATTAAGCATATATTTCTCACTTCAGTAAATTCCAGTGGTTACTTAGTGATATAAAAAATATTCAACTCCACTATCATATTTTTGAAGGAAATCTTCATCACCCCTGTCCTACAATTGATTAGAGCATTAGTCGTGGCTAAGAATGGTCGCCCTAGAATCACCAGTATTTGAATCCTTATATTCTGGACCGGCTCTGTATCTAGCACAATAAAATCCACGGGAAAATAAAACTGATCTACCTTTATCAAAACGTCCTCAACTACTCCCCGTGGTATTTTCACTAGCCTGTCAGCCAATTGAAGTGTTATGGATGTGGGCTTCAATTCTCCTAACCCCAACTTCAAATAGACTAAATAGGGTAGAAGATTCACACTGGCTCCTAAATCCAATAGAGTCCTCTCAATCTGGCTGACTCCTATCATGCAAGAGATGGTAGGACACCCTGGGTCATTATACTTGATTGGCAGCTTGCACTGAAGGATTGAGCTAACCTGCTCGGTCAAAAATACCTTATTCGGGATATTCGTCCTCCTCTTGATAGTGATCAAGTCCTTTAAGAACTTGGCATATGATGGTACTTGCTCGATGGCGTCCAAAAGTGGAATATTGATTTGGACTCGCTTAAACACCTCTAGAATTTCTTCAAACTTCCCTATTTTCTTGAGCGCTTGTAATCTCTCAGGATAAGGTGCTTTAGGTACAAACAACCTAGGAGGGTCATTCACAGCAGGAGTGGCTGTAGATGGCTCAGTATCTCTCTTCTCCTTGTTGCCACTTTCTTGTCCTTGCTGTCTAGCAGGGCTCTCTTCTACTCGATTGTTCACTTGTCTCCCAGACCTTAATGTGACAATCGATTGCACTTGTTCCTCCCCGTGTGTACAAGTTGATGAATTTCCAATCACAAATTTTCTCTTCGGGTTGGCCATGGGCTGATTGGGGAACTTTTCCTTTTCTCTTTCACCCAAGTGACTTGCGATTTGCCCCATTTGACTCTCTAGATTGGCAATCACTTGGGTGTTTACTATTTTCGCACTCCTCACTTCGCTGATGGATTGGTCTGTCATCTTCATGAACTCCTTGAAGGTGTCCTCCAATGACTGTGAAACCGGTATTGGCGCTTGAGTGGGAGTATGGTAAACAGATGCTGGTGCTGGATGGACTGAGCAACCATGACTTGGAATTAGTGGAGGCAATCCAAGAGGGTATTGATTGTAAAAATGATGAGGGGCTCCTCCCTGATTCAGCGATTGGTTCTGCTTCCATGAAAAATTAGGGTGGTTCTGCCACCTTGGATTGTAAGTCTCAGAGTAGGATCCACCTGATTGCCTCCGATAGTCATTGAAAGCGTTTACATGTTCCGTGGGACACTCGGCAAAAGCCGGCATAGATGGACAATTCTATGCTAAATGCATAGGACTAGCACAAATGGAACATCAATCGTCATTAATTGTATTGGCAGTATTGATGGACTTGCCCATAGTGAGAGCGTCAATTTTCTTGGTAAGAGCATCTATCTTTATCTTCAAGTCAGTCTCCTCCTTAATCTCATAGATGCCTCCTTTTTAGGAGCACGAATGGACTTATCCTGACAGCTTAAAAAATCTCACTGCTGCGAGTTGTCGGACAGTTTGTCTAATGCCTTGTATGCTTCATCCCCTGTCAGACTTAAGAATGCCCCCCATTCATAGACTCGATCATGCTACGGTTGGGTTGAGTCAACCCTTGGTAGAAGAACTGAATAAGTCTCCACTTCTCATATCCATATGGAGGGCATCTAATCAGTAACTCTTTAAAACGCTCCCAACTCTCAGAAAACTTCTCATCCTCCTTCTGAATGAAAGAACTAATCTCCTTTCGATACTCATTCACTCTAGACATTGGGAAAAATTTATTTTAGAATTTATTCAGTAGATTTTCCTAAGATGTAATAGACCCGGACGTGTTGGAATCCAACCATCCCCTAGTTCTAACATGAAGAGAAAAAGGGAAAAGTCTAAGATGGACTGACTCCTCAGAGAAGTTCTGAAACTTGAATGTGGCACAAATATCTTTGAACTTCTTTACATAGCTGTAAGGATTTTCAAGATATAAGCCATGAAATGAGGGTAGGAGTTGGATGACATATGGCTTTAAATCAAAATGGGAAGCATTGGTGGATGGCAACACGATGCAGAAAGATGAGTTAGTCGCAACTGGTGCGAACAAATCTCTCAGGGACGTGGTGGAGTCCACGTTCCACGTTCCAGGTTGCTCTTGGTTCCTCAAGTTTTCTCCCATCTCAATTGTCTCTTGTTCAGCAAGTGACTTCTTCTGTCTCCTAAGAGTTCTTTCTAAATCGGGATCTAAAGGTGTCAATTCTAAATTCAGGGATCTCCGACCAAGCATACACTAAACAGAAAACAGTAAAACAAACTAACTAGCAGAAGCAGCAAAATAAAATAAAACAAAAAGAAAAGTAAAACAAAAATGCTAACTAAACTAGTAGAAAAATAAAATCAATTTAGACAAAAATTTCCCAAACAAAAACAATTCCCTGGCAACGGCACCAAAAACTTGTTGTGAGTTTTAAATTACTCGCAAAAGCACGAGTCTTCTGCAATATAGTGTGTGCAAGTGCGAGGTCGAATCCACAGGGAAAAGAGTTGTGAAAATAGCTTTTTATCTAAACTAACCTTATTTTAACCTAGTTCCGAATTGTGAATTATATTTTGCAAAACAAATATAAACTGAACTAAATTGATTTAATAGCTAATGATGAAAACACTAAGGTTTCAGAATCCACCCAACCAAAGTAAAGCATATATCTTCATGTTCTATATAAAAATAATCTATCAAAACATTCCATGAATCCAACAAAAAACAACGAATATCCTAATTAAACCAAAAGCATCCAATGTATCCACTTTTAACAAATCACAAAGGAAATCCAATTTAATCGAAAAAGATTCGATGTATCCATCGGATGAAACACGCAGAATATCCAACAGAACAATTAAAAACTATCAATTGTAAGAATTTACTCAAACAATTAAAATAGAACATTTAAACTAAACATATCAGAATTGTATAAACATATCTGAAAATATAATGCTAAACAATGGCGAGGCTTCATCTTCAACCTTAGCTAAAGATTTTAGCCACCTATCATCATGAAACTAAATTTCACAATAAAAAGTGCTAAGCATTAAAAACTTGAAAAGAATTAAAACTGACTGTATATTGGGAGAAATTTCACACACTGTTGGGCAGCACTTCCCCCGGTGGTGGCAAAAGTCTTTAGGAGATCTACTAGAATGCTAGTAGAAATCCACCAGACTGCACACTGAATAATGAGATGAGGTAGTGTTTATATAAGGGAATTCTCGGGGTACAATGAGCTGTAAATTCGATGTGGGATACTGACCCTTTGCGATCGATCGCAAGTCTGGTGTGATCGATCGCAGCATGGTGCGATGCAATGCATCTAGCGTGCTGTAAGTGCTTCCTATCTGATGTGGGATGTCCGAGTTAACTGCAATCGATCGCAGCCCTGTTGCACTCGAGCGCATCACAGTGCGCTGCAATATACATGCAGTATCAAATGTTTCCTTTCCAATGTGGGATGTACAAGTCACTTGCGATCGATCGCAAGTATGGTGCGCTCGAGCGCAGGTGCGATTGATCTCATGCCGTGTGCGCACGATTGCAGGTGCGATCGATCGCACGTCCTGTGCGCTCGATCGCATTAGGTATCTTCAGCTTTTGCTCTTTAAGCGCTGTAGTTTCCACATTGCTTTATTTTATTCCAAAACGTATAAAAACACAGAAAACACAGAAAATAGATAAAATAGCACGAAATAACATAATTAAGACTCGAAAACTGTAAACTAAGGGGCTAAAACATGTAATATTTAGCACTCATCAGTCTTCTAAAGTAAGTTAAATTCATGTCAACTAAAGGTTCTAAAGTAAGTTAAATTCATGTCAACTAAAGTAGTTCCTAGTGCAACATTTAGATGAAGATTGTGTTTTTCAATATAACGATGAATCCATATTCTAACATCAACGGCTCCAGGTTGTAAGCATGTAGATAAGCAATTGACCATGGTCACTTCATCAGACTCTATATCGCTTGTATTTCACGAAACAATGCTAACGCATCCTTACCAAGTTTGGCTTCAACATAGCCTCCAATTATGGCATTTCATGGCACAACATCCTTTTCTTGCATGTCATCAAAAATTTCTTTAGTAGTATCCAAAAAACCAAATCTAGCATAGCCTACAACCACTGTAGTCCATGAGACAATTTTTCTATTTTCCATGTCATTAAATATTCTTTATGCTGTCAGGCACACATATTTTACTCGTAATATGAATGGATTTAGTTTTGGATTCAATAGAATATTTTTTTTGTTATGTAATATGTATGGTTTAATTATTTAGTAAAAAAATATATATCAACTCGGTGACCCAAACCAACCCAAACCGATTAGAATGGGTCGGGTTGGGTTGGGTTGAGGTTGGATGGGTTCATGGGTTGGGTTAGGTTGAGGTTGGATGGGTTCATGGGTTGGGTTGGGTTGAGATTTTTTTAACTCGATATGAATAGGTTAGGTTAAAATTTAAGGATAACCCGACCCAAACCGACCCATGCTCACCCCTAGTTATACCCTAGAGGATCAAAGAGATGATGATGTGTCCGTTTTTGATGACTTTGATGATGAGTGTCGCGTCCCGGATAATGAGAAGAATAAGTTAATAGCCAGAATTCCTCTAGCTCCTCCAGTAATCTAACCTGCACAAATTAATCCTTCCAAACCTTCATACACAAATGTGCTTAAAGGTACAAATCACGATCCTTCTTCCCATCCCTCACCTACACTCAAAGAACTAGCCTCCACCTTTCAAGATCCTAATAATTCTAATGAAGATTGTGATTTCCCTTGTCAAGATTCAGCTAACTTTTTCATGATTCTATTTCATCAAAGCTTACCTAAGTTACGTTTTTCTTCTTTATCATCTAATAAAGAAAGTGAACCAACTTATCTATTATCAAAATCTGACATTATCCTTGCTGCCTCTTCCCTCAAATACGCAATTGTTCTTAAATTCTATCCTATGAATTCAATTTTCCAGCATTTGTTCTCTTGGAAGCTTAAAGAAAATCTATGTATTGATACTATTGATTCAAGACATCTTTTAGTATGGTTGGGATGCAAAGAAGATTTTTATTTGATATGGTATTCTAGTTCAAGAAAGATAGGAAAGACTCCCTACCGATTATTAAAATTGACTAAAACTTATAACTCCAAAACTGAAATTCCAACTGCTGCGGTTTGGATCTTTTTTTTCAAATCTTTCTCTTCATTATTATCATGTTTCATTGCTTGAGGAACTTGCCAACTCATTTGTGCAATTTCTTCGAGTTGATGAGAAAACACAATTCATGGAAAATCCAAATTTTGCAAGAGTATGTGTTGAATTAGACCTCACTTTATCAAAACCAAAACGGATTTGGATTGACACCAACAGTAACGATGGCTTTTGGCAACCAGTCCTCTACGAAGGTAACTTGAACTATTGCACTTTTTGCTGTTTGCATGGTCATCACATCAATGATTGTAGAAAGAGATCTTCTGCGGTCTATCAAGAGAATGATAAAATCATTGATAATGCGTCAAAGATTAAGTTTTCTTCTTTTCCTTAAACCGTTCAATCAAAGGCTCTTCAAACTCGTACATTCATGAAGAACGAAGGAAAAGAGGTTCTATATGACACTAAGTTGAATTTGCCAACATCTCTCAATACAAAGAAGAACTATATTTCGGGATCTATCTTACGGGGCTCATCTTCTTCATCGAGTAGAAAAAAAATAGATGAACATGCTCAGTTAAACGTTCATTCAAATCAGTCCATTTTCAGCCCTCGTGCAACATCAAAGCCTAGAAAAAATATTCCAGCAGCTTCAGTCCATAGCTTAAATAAGATTCCTTCTATTCAAGATAATTTGGAAGAAGGACAAATTTTTTTTGATGAGTTAGATGATAGGAGTGATCTTCCATGTTCAACAGTTCTTGATGCTCAAAATGGAGATATCATTGGTGGACCTGGTATAGAAGCTAAGCAGTGCATCACGATCAATACTGGTACTGCACAAGTTATCAGTGCACCAAAGTTGGTGGACAAAACAATTATGGTAGTTGCTAGAAATAATAATTTTCCCCATTCAATTCAAGCTCTTGACGTTAACAAATCCGGATAGCTTTCATCTCATATAAATATATTTTCCTTGCTACACAATGTGGGTGGATCAGATGCTACGCAAGATATGGAGAATGATATAGATATTAACTTTTTGGAGAACTTCTCATCCAGCAACTATAATGGACAACTCTCCAAAAATAATGTCAGTCTAAACACTTCTCTTATTTGTGCATATGCTAGTGATTTATCTTATTTGAATTGCTTGGATGATAGTCGTTGTTCGGAAATAAGTCACTTCCCTTGTTCCCGGGGTTATTTGTCTTCGGATGACTTATTTAACATGCATAATAAGCAAACCTTTAAGCACAATTCGATTGAGGATTTTATTAAGTCCTTAAATCAAATTGCTCAATTTGCTAAAGATTTTAAAGGGCTAGTATTTCCGTCTTTTCATAACATTAAGAAATCGTTTTCAAATAAGGTTAAAAAGTCTAAGGCTAAGTCTAAGGTATATAGTTGGACCAAAAAATCAATCAATAAATGATGAACATAATTATTTGGAATATTGGTAGGGTGGGAAATTCAAATAAGTTAGGATTATTAATAAAGTTAATTAAAGATCATAATTCATCTCTTGTAGTATTACTTGAAACAAAACATAAAGGAAAAGATCTAGAAAAATTAGGTTTCCTGATTTTACACATGGTAATCCCATAAACACACACATTTAGATTATATGGAAAAATGAATTACAATTGGATATAGTTGATATCACATCTCAATCCATATCGGTTAGGATTAATTGTGTGGTGAATGCATCATTTGTTTATGCTTCTTTTGTGTATGCTAAAGATAAATTACAACCCGTAGATAGGGGTGGCAATTCGGGTTGACGGGTCGTGTTCGTGTCGTGTCGAAGTTAGGTGTAACACTAAATGGGTCGACACGAACACGACACAATTATTAATCGTGTCAAGAAAACCCAACACGAACATGACACGATTATTAAACGGGTAACACGACACGACACGCTTAACCTGTTTAATAAACGGGTCGTGTTGGACCCGACACGACACGACATGACACGACACGTGTAACCCGTTTAATAAACAAGTCGTGTTAGACCCGACACGACATGCCTAATTTTTCATAATCCGACACAACACGACACAATTAACCCACCATGACCTGTTTATTAAATAAGCAAATATAAGTTATCATCTAATCATTCATAATCCGAATTTCAACATATTCATAATCCAAATATGCATAAAAAAAATCCAATTAATAACATAAATATTATATTGTCAACTATTATCCATATTGGTTCAACCATAATCCAAAAAAAAAACAATAACACCATAAGTCATAACTCATAAGTCCTCAAATTACAAGAACACAATATTACAGCATTAGCCAACCAAATTAGCAGCAGAACTCTCAGATGGAGGTGGAAATGATTCATTCTCATGCATATTCATATCCATTACATCGGAAGTAAGCTCCTCCATTGCTTTTGCGGCCATTTCTAAAAATAAAAAAATAAAACAAATGTTAAAACAAACAAGCCACGAGTCTTTGCAAATCTGAATATAATATAAGGCATAAGCAAAAAAACACTCAAAGAGAAATTAGAAATATAAATAAAGATATTAGCATGGTCAGTTCAATAATATTATTTGTGATTACTTGTTACCTTGTTCTCCATACAACCAATCTCTTATGCAGACCAAAGCCTCCACTGTGTCAGGCTTAAGCGCACTTCGATACTGATCAAGCACCCTCCCACCAACACTAAAAGCACTTTATGATGCAACAGTTGAAATAGGTATGCTTAAAACATCATGAGCCATCGTAGCAACTTCAGGATATCGAAATTGATTCGTTTTCCAATATTGCAACACATCCAGTGAAACATTGCTATTTAAAATTGGCTCATCTAAATAAAGCTCAAGCTGTGATTTCTGCGGGGTAGCTTCTTGACTTCGATATGAAATAAATTCCTATAAAAAAGATACAAAACCAAATGAACAACAATTGAAAAACTACAATAATGAAACATTAAATCACATGGAAAACATGTTCAAAACATTAATTAAAGCACATGGACAGCTATATAAATCTTACAATAATAATATAAAATCAACATACCTTTAGCATATCTCGGGTACCTCCACAAAAAGATTTTCCAAGGTTGTGAGAAGAAGAACAATGAGGATTATAAGTTGCCTTGCTCTCTATCGAGCCCGATGAAGATTGACTTTGCAAAGGATTTTCAACATTGACATACTCATTAAAAAGTTGTATCAACTTTTCTTTCATATGCAAAGACTCATAAAACCCTTCATCACCATAGAGTTTTGAGTAGCACCACTCAACAAAAATCAATTTGTAACGAGGATCCAAAATAACTGCTATTGCTAATATCATGTTAAAATCAGACCAATACTTCTCAAACTTTGCATACATATTAACTGCCATTTTTCTCAA
The DNA here is from genome assembly GCA_023935145.1 of Bretschneidera sinensis. Lineage (NCBI taxonomy): Eukaryota > Viridiplantae > Streptophyta > Magnoliopsida > Brassicales > Akaniaceae > Bretschneidera > Bretschneidera sinensis. The sequence continues at coordinate 21,444,599 of CM043702.1, forward strand.
ATAGTCATCTTCACTCCCCATTATTTCCTTTAATTTCACATATGTCGAAAACACCGAAGGAAAATACAAATTTGCAGTTGGATACTTAGAGCCAGAGAAGATACAAATGATTTCATAAAATAGTGACAAGAACGTACAAATCTTTCCAACCTTATCCCATTCATTCCTAGTTGGACAATGCTTGTAATTTGAATCATCAACTCTAGATGCATAAAAGCATGGCTATAGTAAAGAGCACTATCAAGCATAATGAAAGTAGAATTCCATCTAGTTGGGACATCTTGCCTCAAACCTCTTTTAGCATCAAGAGATCTATAAGCTACACATTCCAAAAAAATTTGTTTCCTAACTTGTGACCCTTTCACATACTTAACACTTTCACGGATCTTTTGGATAGACTCATCTATCTCTTTTAACCCATCTTGAACAACTAAGTTTAATATATGAGCACAACAACGAAGGTGAAGAAATTCTCCATCACACAACAAACCACCCCCTAATAACAACTGATCTTGTAAACGCTCAATAGATTAATCATTTGCAGATGCATTATCCAAAGTGATTGAAAACACTCTTATCTATTCTCTAATCAGTCAGAAAAGTATGGATCTTTTCAGCCAAAGATATGCCATTATGAGGAGGTGGCATAAAGCTAAAATTTAGAATCCTTTTTTGTAGGTTCAAATCTTTATCAATAAAATGAGCTGTCAAGCAAATATACCTATCTATGGTGATGGAAGACCAACAATCAGATGTTAAACTAACCCTTCCCGGTGTTGCCTCTAACATTGCTTGTATTCTATACTTCTCCCTCTTATACATCTTAAGACAATCAGCCTTATAAGTATTCCTACTCACAATATGAAAATCATCACGCAAATAGAGAAAAACAGCTCTAAATCCCACCCATTCAGTGAATTAAAAAGGTAATTCATGCATGATAATAGCTGCTGTTAGTAACTCCCTAAACTTCTCATGATCAAATGAATCATTAGATAAAAACATGAAACCATTACTTTGTGATAAAAGTAACTGACCCACATCTCGTGTATCTAATCTAACACATGTTTTCATATGACGTTTCATATTACCTGTTCCGAACCAACTATCACAAATGTATGTTATTCCACACCTCTTTCACTTACATCTCTTTTTCTTATCATCTCCAAGAGGAAGCATGTCAAAAAACTTTCACACTGGTAAGGTAAGTTTTCTTTTACGCTTTTCCACCTTTTTTTTAGAATCTATAGCAACAACTACTTCCTCTAGCTCAGCTACATCATCATCTTCTTCATCAAGCACATCCATGCTATCACAAGCCTCAACAATAATGTCATCTTTATCCCCCATCGATCTACATGTAAAGCAACACATTAGAGATTTCAAAAACAAACATATATAGTCAAACATAAGTCATGCTACAAATATCGGATCATATTACGTATAAAAAAATTGTTTTAACATTGTAAAACTAATTAAACAGCAACAATCTATATAAAATTGTATTTGCTCTCTATACTCTGTTTTCTTGCATCATGTCATTTGTTTTTATTTGTTTAGTTTCCTTGTTGATTTTAATTTATAAAACAAATCTCAAACGAGTATGGACAACTATATAAATCTTACTATTTAAATTAAGTCTTCAAAACTCCAGGAAATTATTTTGTATGCATATTGGTGGTCTATCCATGATAACTAAGATGTATTATAGTTAAAAACATGCCTTGCAGACAATCTTTTATATGACACAACAAAGGTGATTACTTTGGCATTCGACACTTTAAATTATCATAAATTTAGCTTAATTTACACTATAATGAATTCTGATTGGAGCTCTATATGTCACTATTTCCATTAAGTATACCAATTCAATTAAAAACTCTTCTATTACGAAGTAAGCAGCACGTTGATGCAGAATGCACTCTATTTTCTATTTTGATAACCTGAATTTATGGATCCAAAAGAAGTATCATATGAATTATTAGCACCATTCATCATTTTCAAAGTTCATGTAAAACAAGAACTCATTCCAGCACTAAAGGAGGGCCTAAACGAAATATACATGACCATGGTCTTTAGAACCAACAAATAAAAACAAATTACATGTGGGAATAAGGATAGAGATATTAAGAGATCTTTAGAACCAACCAATAAAAAACCAGATAAGGCCTTGTATTGGACCGAAAAGCAAAATCCCTCTGTTGAAAAATACTCAAAAGTGCATCCAAACTCAAAAGGGAAGATCACAAAAACAGTTAAATAAATAGGCTGTAAAAGCGCAGTTCGTGGGTCACACACCCATCCCACACACATTACCATTTTCTATTAATTACAAGAACTGTTAAATAAACTATAAAACGCAAATTTGGTCATGGATTACTCTGCTTTCTCTTAGAGATGTGGAGATTGAAGCGGCGTAAAAGGAAAGAGGGAGAAAATATAAGAGATGCAAAAACTTACCTTGAGAACAACACTGTGTCACTGGAGAAAGCCTGAGATGTCGTCGAGAGAGTAGGCAAAGTCGAGAGAAATGTGAAGATGAGAAGTTGCGATGCTGCCCTGCTGGGATTGAGCTTTGAGAGAGGCAGGGAGTTAGGGTTCATGTAAGGGTTAAGTTACTGAAGTTTAGAGTGAAGAGTAACGTGAGGTAGGAAGTGTTAATGAATTTAGGGTTTATTTATATATATGCTAAGTTTTTTTTAATTTAATATATAAATTTTTTAAATGGGTCATAAACAGGTCATGGGTCATAATCGTGTCAACACGACTCTTCAACCCGCGACTCATTAATCATGTCGTAATCGTGTCATTTCGGGGTCAACCCGCGACACTACACGATTATTCCGTGTCATAATCGTGTCGACACGATTACGACACGAACCCGATTATACTCAACACTAACACGCTCTATTTCGTGTCGTGTCGTGTCGTGCCCAAAATTCCCATCCCTACCCGTAGACCTCTTTGAGAGTCATTATCCAACCTCAAATTATCTTTCCCTGGTCCTTGGTTAATTGGTGGGGACTTTAATGTAGTTGCTTCTCCAGATGAAAAATGTTGATTAAATCCTATTAACATATACGCAATAAAGGAATTCAATGATTTTATTAATGATAATTGTCTTTTAGATGCTGGTTTTTAGGGTAGTAAATTCACTTGGTCTAATGATCATCAAGATGCATCATGTGCTTGGAGCCGTTTAGATGGAATTTTAATCAATGATGATTTTTTATCTTCTATGCCTCCGTTAAAAGTAGTGCATGCTGAAAGGATTTTTTCAGATCATGTGGCTTTAATTCTTTCGGCTATTCCAAAACTTAGCGAACCTCAACCATTTAGATTTTATAAAATATGGATATCACATGAGAAGTTTTTAGAATCTATTTCTGAATGGTGGAATGAGGATTCCTCGGGTCCTTCTATGATAGTTCTTCATCAAAAACTTAGAAGAATTAAATCAAAATTAAAAATGTGGAATTGGCAAACTTTTGGAAATATTCAAAATAACATTAACTTAGCAAAATATAATATAAGTAGGGCTGAAAATAATTTACAACAAACCTTTTTCGGATGATAATTTACTTCTTTTAAATACTGCTAGACTAGAATTGGAAACTTGTTTGAAACGTGAAGAATCTCTATTACGTGATAAATCAAGAATTAAATGGCTACAAGAGGGTGACAAAAATACCAAATATTTTCATGCTTCACTTAAAGAAAAACATGCTAGACCTAAATTTAAAATTAAAATTGATGATGGTTCTTTTATGTCAAATGATAATGAAATTGGAAAAGTTTCTTGCGACTATTTTAAAAATCTTTTTACAAATGGTTTTCCAATTCTTTCTTCTCACGAATTATTAGATTGTATTCCTAATATGATTACCGATTCTCAAAATGAAAATTTGTGTAAAATTCCATTAGAAGAAGAAATTAAACAAGCTATTGATGATCTAGACCCTGATAGTGCCTCGGGTATTAATGGTTTTAATGGTCATTTCTTTCATGCATGTTGGTCTATAATTAAAATTGATGTTATTAGGGTTATTCATGTGTTTTTCAAAGGAGATTATTTTCCTAAATCTTACACAATCACAAACTTAATTCGTATCCCTAGGGTTGATAATCCTAACTCCTTGAAGGATTTAAGACCTATTAATCTATGTGCTTTCATGTGTAAAATAATTTCAAAAAATCAAATTGCTAGACTTGCGAATCTTCTTCCTTTTCTAATTTTGGATGAACAATCTGAATTCATTAAAGGTAGAAGTATTCATGAAAACATATGCTTAGCTCATGAAATGGTAAATGATATAAATAATAAAGTCCATGGGTCTAATGTCATATTTAATACTGATATGTCTAAAGCTTATGATCGAGTAGATTGGGCTTTTTTATTGAGAGTGCTCTGAAAATTTGGTATCTCAGAATTATGGTGTGATATCATATTAAAATATTTGTCTAATGTATGGTATACAATTTCTTTAAATGGTTCATCCTATGGCTTTTTCCAATCTTCAAGGGGCCTTCGTCAAGGTGATCCATTATCACCTTTGTTATTCATAATAATGGAAGAAGTTTTTTCTCTCATAACTTTAATGATTGGGTAAATAAAGGACTAATTGGAAGATTCAAAGTTTCAGGACCAGATTTAGGAATCATTCATTTATTATATGCGGATGATATGCTTTTATTCCTAAATGGTAGAAAATTTTCCGTTAGTGCTTGTAAAAAACTTCTCCAACAATATGAAGTTGTTTTAGGTCAACAAGTTAACTGGGGAAAAAGTTCATACATAACTAGTAATACTTGTAGCTCATCTAGGATTGCACATATTCATTCTTGGTCAGAAATTAGACATTCTCATTTACCTATTCGTTATTTAGAAGTACATTTATTTAAAGGTAAGAGTAAAAATCTTTATTTCATTGATATGCTAGATAAAATTCAAAATAGGTTAGCTTCATGGAAATCTAAATTCTTATCAATGGCTGGTAAAATTACTTTAATTAAGAGTGTTTTTTCATCCATACCTATTCATACTCTAGCAGTTATTTCACCTCCCCTTAGCTTTCTAAAATCTTTGGAGAGTAAATTCTCTTCCTTTTTTGTGGAATTTGGGATTTCAAGTTAGAAAAAAATGGATCTCATGGGCCGTATTTGCAAACCTCTTGATGAAGGAGGTCTAGGTATTAGAAGACTACATGAAATTCATAAGAGTCTTCAAGCCAAATTAGCCTAGAAATTTTTACAATCTAATTCTTTATGGAGTTGTTTTATGAGGAGAAAGTATGGAATCCAAATTATGGGTCTTAGGGTTCCATGGTTTGCTTCAAAAATTTGAAAATCTATAGCACCATCTATCCTTTATTTAAAAGAACAACCTATATGGATTTTAGGTGATGGATCTACAAATTTTTGGAATGATAAATAGAATAGTTTGAATATCTCTAGTGATTTTCCTCTTTTTGAGTCTTCTTCTTTTAAGGAGGTTGTTGAAGATGTAGATAAAATGAACACACTAAAATTAGATTTTCGGTTATTATTTGATGCTGCAAAAGTCGTTAATCTTAATGGTACACATGATTAATTATTATGGACGCATTCTCAGTCAGGTATATTTACAACTAAAGAATATTGGAACAAAATTAGAATTAAAAATAGACCTTTTAAATGGGCCAAAAAATATGGAACAATTGGATTCCACCAAAAGTAAGTTGCTTTATTTGGAAATTATTTTTTGGTGGCCTCTCCATAGATGCAAAAATAAAAGAAGTAGGCATCCATTTTGGCTCCTAAATGTTCATGTTGTCATTTAAGCAACATGGAAACAATAGATCATCTTTTTGTTCATAGTATTCTTGCTAATACGGTTTGGGATTATTTTGGTGTTAGACTTAATGTTAATCATGCTCATTCCGTTCATGCTTTATTTGATAATTGGCTTAGTAATAATCTCTATCATATCAATTTGGTATCACTCGTATTTGTACTTTATTATGGGGATGTTGGAATATTTGGAGGATGAGTAATGAAATTAGACAAGGTAAATCTATTTGTTTAAAAATATTAATTACTCATTCTAAAGAAAGTATAATGGATAATTCTAAGTTCATTAAACCTAAATCTTCTATACATTTTCACGAAATGTTATGCATTAATGCTATTAACATTAAAATCATCTCTCCCTCAATTCATAAAGGTATTTGGATTCGATGGAGCCCTGTGCCTCCTAGACAAATTAAACTTAACACTGAAGGTTCTTGTTCAGCTAAAGGTAGTACGGGTGGGGGGATATTTAGAAATGGATCTTCATTCTTTCTAGATTATTCTTACTCATTTGAACCTTGCTCCAATAATAAAGCGGAAGCACTAACCCTTTTATCTGATTTGAAATTATTGCATGAACATAATTTACTTTGACTATCATAGAATGTGATTCAAAATTACTTTTCGATTTAATTCTTGGTTTATGTACTTGTCCATGGGATTTGGAGTACATAATTCGAGAAATTAAATCACTAATTACTACACACATGACTATTACCCACATCTTTTTAGAAGCCAATATAGTTGTAGACTCTCTCGCTAAATATGGTCATATTCATGGTAGTAGTAAATTTTTTTTGAGCACTAATAAGTTACCTCCCTCTGGTTTGGCTATTTGATTACTTTTAGTTGTATATCTATCGAAAAGTATAGTCTATTATCTCTCTTGTTTAGGGTTAGGCTTAAGGACCTCCAAGCATGTTTGGGGATGGTCCTTAATGTCCCCCCATTTATGTGTATTTTTTTCATAATCAATAAATTTCTCCTAAGGTTTTCAAAAAAAAAAAACCTAGGCTTAAATGGTATACTAGTAAATTTATATAATCATTTCTTTGTTTCTAGTAAGTATTCTTATATATTTGTTCTCAAATAAGAAAAAAAATATAGAACGGAGTGTTTAAATTTATTTTCCATATTGTTTTCAACTGATATATCTTAGAATTATTATCTTATATATTATTATTTATTTTAGTAGTTTTTTTTCTAGTAGTTCCTTAAAAATAATATACATATCATTATAAGAAATCTGGTCATTACACTCTTAAATTTTAATTTAAAATTTTCAATATAATAACCAATGATGAAGCATAATAAAATGTATGTGAAATTATTTAAATGCTCTTATACAAAATGTAGGTTTTACCGTACAGGATCATGATCCTCTCCATTTGAAAATTGAAATGGGATCAAGTTTATGGTGAGATTGAATGTCACATCATCAAATGAAGAATATCCAAATTTGTCAATATGGTATTTAATCTCACCATGAACTTAACCTTCATTTCAATTCTTAAATGGAGAGGATTGTGGTCCTACCGTGCAAATATGAGAGTTTTGCTGAGGAAAACTTGCTTGAACAGAAAAGAAAAATCGTCAAGAATAGATGGAAAGTCCCGCCGGAAATGGAGGAAGGAATAGGGGAGGAAAAACACGTCGGAAACAAAGGAGACGACAACAGGAGGGCTACTGTTTGCACCAAGCCGCAAAGAAGAGATGAAGATTTTTTTTTCTTTTTAATCGAGGTTTGTTCTCAAGATTTTAGAGAGAAGAGGCTGGTGCAGTTAAATTTGGGTATTTATAGCTAGAGCTGCAAGGTTAATGGAATTTCTTATTTCCTTTCCTTCTTTTATTTGTGTACCTACGCATAATCTCTTACATTGTGAAAATATATAGTTTAATTTGTTAGCTTATTACTTCACATTTTCAACAAAAAATTATTCCTATTATTGACATTTCAATTGAAATTTCTCATTGCATTATACTATTATATATATGTTATTTAAGAGATAATATATTGAAATTTCCAATTCCATTATCTTCTCATAAAACAAAACAATAATCACATGATTCCATAAGCATACACATACATGTAATGCATGGTGATGATGTGTTTTATTACTGAAAAGACTCAAATACTCTTATATAAAAGTATTGATTTTACGTAAGCCCTCATAAGTCTTGGTAGGTTGCTTAAGCAATAGCGATCGCAGAGTTGGAGACTACCAAGGTTTAAACTATAAAATTTTAAAGCTATAGTCTGTTTTTTTAAATTACATATAGCAGCAAGCTAGGGTCGGGGTTGAGATTGGGTTAAAATCACGAGTTGAGTCGGAACAAATTGAAATTGTTGATCAGATGTAGGCTTAGAGAAAGTTTTGGCCCATTTGGCCTTTAGCTCTTATAAGTTTAGGTATTTTTTTGTCTCATTTCATCCAATAATTGATATCGAACAAAATAACCAATTTATCAAAAAGAAAACACTAAAACCGAAGCCGATAATGAATACCCCTTATCCATCGAGTAAAAGACAAGATTCTTTATCAACAAAAAGACAAAAATAGGTCAAGTATAAACTCAATTTTATTACTACACCATTATACCTTAAGCCAGAAATGAACTTGTACAAAAAATATAGATTTGCCCTCTATGCTAAAATACATATTTGCCCCTTATCAAAATCTAAATTTCTCAAAAAATTATTAAACCAAACACAAACCACAACCTAACCCATCAACAAAACTCAAATCAAAAAACACAACATCAACATTCAAGCCATAGCACAAAGACACTAAACCCGTAGCAAAAACAAACATTATTGTTGATTCCATTGACAAATCCAAACCAAAATAAATAAATAAGCAAAACACAAAAAAGAAGCTTATATTATGTTGTCAGCCAAGAAAATGATCTTTTAATCGAATTGAGAATGTGCCAATAAAAGATTATTAAATGTTGTTATATACCCAAAACCGTTTAGACAATATTGAGAAAGTTTGACTTTCTCGATTCTAAGTCCTAGTACAAAGTACTAGCAATTAGGTGTCAGATTGTCGATGAAAATTCTAAATTACTTCTCTTCCCATTAATGCTTGATCTTTTATTAATGAAAATATTACATGTTTAAAGGACATTGTATCACAATTGTTCATCCCAATCCACTAATTGTAGGAATTAATTCCATTTGAATATCGAAGTACAAGGAAACTGTAATAGCAACTTATTACATATTGAAACTATAATTAAAGACCCAATGCAACCAATTAGGAATGCTTATTTACAATATTAACACGTATCCAAGTCGATTCGTTTATCTTGCATATCATTGTATGATCTATGCTTTCATCCTTAAATGCACTGGATAGTATGATAAGGTATAATTAGGGTGTCAACAATACCCTCTCACATCTTACTATTCACTTAGGGCAAGAAGTGAGATATGACAACCCTAATTCGATCAATCTCATCCCTAATACTTAAGCCAATGTCTTATGATTCATTTTGATCTTTGATGTAACATTATCCATTATGGTTATACCATGTCAATAATAGATGCAAAGACTTTTTCCGCCTTTTTAGAAAATGTGGGTTATAAGAATTTATTAAGGCTGTTTTTTCTTGTGATTTTTGAATTTCCTAAGATTGGCTATATAATGAAAAATTCATTCCTTTCCAAAGTGTTGACCTTGACCTTGAGCCACACAATCCATCTGTTTTGATGATTAAAAACGCTTAGACCTTCTAAAAGTTTTTCATGATTAAAAGCTTACAAAATCATCATTCGAACCACTGTTGTAAAATGAAATATCAAGATGGAAGTTATTTGAACCAATGAAGATTCAACCTTGACACAATACAAGTGGAAGATATAAAGCTTCAAAGTTTAAGTCTGGAGGTCTGAGGAATATTGTAAAGATAGAGAAATATTTTAACTAGCATTGAATCTTAAGTGCAATATTTTTAATGCACTTTCTAAAGTAAAACAAAAAAAAAACAAGTAAAGCAAATTAATGTTCTTCATTTGTGTTGACCAAATTTATGTTTGGTGTCGATGTCATTTTTCAATAGCTTTAAGGACTTTTCTTGCTTAAAGCTATGTCGAGCTAAATTTCCTTAACATTGCCCAATATTCGAATCACGTCTACGTGATTTAATAATTACATCGACACAATAGTTGTAACAACTATTTTCAATTTTGAAAACTTGTTAGACGCAATGGGATTGAGCATTAAATGTTCATAACGACTAGTTTCTAACATATAACGCCTAGTTACTACCTATGTTACAAGTACAATAATGATAGAGAATTTAAAATTCATTTGTTGACCCTTATCTAAATTTTAATAATGACAAAACACTACTCTAATTGTACTAACAGTTTTATCTAAGTGTTTTAAACGATAAAAGCATACAACAAAGAATCAAGATGCAAGAACTCAACCCGTATCAGATACCAAGACAAGACAAAAGATATAGTATAGGCATAAGGTATTAAAACAAGTTGTAAATCTCTTATGTTCAAGTAACTAGCTTGTCCTATGGCTCTTTTTGTAAAACCATTTTGACAAAACTTTTTACTCAAACTTTTCTAAGTCAAAAACATAAAAAACTGGGTTGAAGGGCAACCCAGTCGACTGACTCCTTATTCCAGTCTACTGGGATATAGGACAGTATGTCCCCAGTTGACTGGGTGATCTATACCAATCGATTGGCCACTAGGACAGAATGTCCCCAGTCGACTGGATGATTTATACCAATCGACTGGCATCTCGGACGGAATGTCCCCAGTCGACTGGTACTTATAACCCAGTCGACTGGTACTCTCCACAGCCTTAAAAGTAAGCCTTTTCACTTGACCCAGTCAACTGGTACTAAGACCCAGTCGACTAGTAATTCAAAAAATATGGCCGTTAAAGCACCAGACTTGAGCATTTAAAGCACTTTACTTGTTTATACGCTTGTGCACTTAACTGTTTTTAAAAACTTGCGAGTAATTAGTGAAAGTTTTAAAAACCCAATTCACCCCCCTCTTGGGTTAGAACCTCAGTCTACAATTGGCATCAGAGCCTTGTTATCAATTTTAGGCTTAAAATCCTTGAGTTGATCTGATGGCATCGAATAGCTATTCTGAGGGACATTCCTACACTAGGCCTCCCTTGTTCAATGGCTCCAACTATAACTATTGAAAAAACAGGATGAAAATCTTTGTCGAATGATAAGATTATAATCTATGGAGAGTCATTGAGGAAGGACCTAGAATTCCTACAAAGAAAATAACTGTTGGAGAAATCAATCATACAATGCCTAAACTTAAAACTGAGTTCAATAATGAGGATTATAGAATGATGTCTCTCAATAGTAGAGCCACAAGTATTTTACATTGTGGTTTAGATATTTCAAAATATAATAAAATTTTCGTATATGTTTTGGCTAAGGAGATTTGGGATAGACTGCAAGTTACATATGAAGGAACTAGCGAGGTTAAAAAATCAAAAATCTATATGCTAGTATCCGAATATGAATCTTTTAAAATGTCTCCTAACGAAACAATTTCACAAATGCACTCACATTTCACAACTATTGTTAATGGTTGGTACCTTGATAGTAGATGCTCAAAGCACATGACTGGTGATAAAAGTGTATTCAAAAAGCTAACTCTAAGAGATGGCTGACATGGCACCATTGGAGACAACACAAAAATAAATATCATCGGGCATGGAAAAGTTGGTAATAATTTCTCAACCATAGATAATGTATTATTAGTACAAGGCCTTAAGCCAAATTTGCTAAGTATTAGTCAACTATGTGATAAAGGCAACAAAGTCATATTTGAAACCTTTCATTGTCTAGTTATAGACATCAAGAGTAACAAGATCAAGTTTGTTGGCCAAATACATGGAAATGTCTATATAGATGATTTAAAATCCTTGCATTCGGAAAATGAAAAATGTTTTCCTGCATTTAATGAAAACCCATAGCTATGGCATAGAAGGCTTAGTCATGTGAACATAAATTTGCTTAAAATCATTTTTAGAGAAGATTTAGTCATTGGACTATCTAAAATCAAATTTGAAAAAGATAAAGTATGTGATACTTGTCAAATGAGAAAACAAACTAGAATTATTTTAAATCAAAAAATGTAGTCTCAGCTACTAGACCATTGGAACTTTTGCATATGGATTTATTTCATCCAATAAGTACCATTAGTCTAGGTGGCCATCAATATGTCATTGTTATTGTTGATGACTATTCAAAATATACCTTTATTATCTTTATTGCTTACAAGGATAAAGCTTTTAAAGGATTTGAAAACTTTTGCAAAAAGGTTCAAAATGAAAAAAGAATTTGTATTTCAAGCGTTAGAAGTGATCATGAAAGAAATTGAAAACCAAAACTTTTCAAAATTTTGTAATGAAAATGGAATTGATCACAACTTTTCAGCTCCTAGAACTCCTCAACAAAATAGAGTTGTTGAAAGGAAAAATAGGGTTCTAGAAGAATTTGCAAAAATAATGCTTTGTAAAAATAACTTACCAAAATACTTTTGGACAGAAGTGGTAAACACTTCTTGCTATTTCTTGAATAGAATTTTAATCAGGCACTTGCTTAACAAAACCTTATATGAATTATGGAAAGGTAGAATGCCTAATATTTCCTATTTTCGTACCTTTGGTTGTAAATGTTTTATCCTAAATAACAATAAAACTAAGTTGGGTAAATTTGACTCAAAGACCGATGAGGGGATATTCTTAGGATATTCAATCTCTAGTAAAGCTTATAGAGTCTTCAATAAGAGAACTCTAGTGGTAAAAGAATCCATACATGTAGCTCTTGACGAGTCTAACCCAATTAATAGTAGAGAACTTTCTTTCAATGATGATGCAAATTTCATTCCAAGAACGGAGACACCTACTCCCATTGTTGACCCAAAGGTTGACCCAAAGGAGTGCCCACCTCAAACAAATCAAAAGATGGAAACTCTTAAATTGGACCAACCATTTACAAGTCAAAAAGAGGATAGTCTTCCCAAATATTGGAGGTATGTAAATTATCACCTAATCGATTAAGTGATTGGTGATCCTTCACAAGGGGTAAGAACCCGTTCCTTTATTAGAAACATTTACAAATATGTAGCCTATTTGTCTCAAATAGAACCTAAAACATTTGTAGAAGCCGAGAAGGATAATGATTGGATAATTGCCATGCAAGAGAAATAAATCAATTTGAAAGAAGTAATGTATGGAATATAGTTCCTAGACCAAACAATCATACAATAATTGGAACTAAATGGGTATTTAGAAATAAGATGGATGAAAATGGAATAGTGACTAGAAACAAGGCTAGACTAGTTGCTAAGGGATATAATCAAGAAGAATAAATAAACTTTGATGAGACCTATGCTCCCATGCCAAGATTAGAAGCTATTCGAATGTTATTGGCCTTTGCATGCTTTAACAAATTTAAGTTATTTTAAATGGATATAAAAAATGCCTTTTTAAATGGCTTTATAGAAGAAGATGTATATGTTGAGCAACCTCTTGGATTTGAGAATCTTAGTCTTCCAAATCATTTCTACAAGCTTTCTAAAGCTCTATATGGGTTGAAGCAAGCTCCAAGAGCATGGTATGAACGACTAAGTAAATTTTTTATTGACAATAATTTTATAAGAGGAAAAGTAGAGCAACCCTCTTCACAAAAACTCACATAAATGACACTCTACTAGTCCAAATATATGTTGATGATATTATATTTGGTGCTACTAATGAATCTATGTGTCAAGAGTTTTCCAATTGCATGCATGGTGAATTTGAAATGAGCATGATGGGAGAACTTACTTACTTCCTTGGACTTCAAATCAAACAATTGAAAGGAGGCATCTTCATCAATTAATCAAAATACACTAAGGACCTACTAAAGAGGTTCGGGATGAAAAGCTCAAAGGCACTTGGTACTCCTATGAGCACATCTACAAAACTTGATCTTGATGAAAGAGGTAAGTGTGTAGACACTAAATATTATAGAAGCATGATAGGAACTTTACTTTATTTAACTGCAAGTAGACCTGATATAATGTTCAGTGTATGCATGTGTGCTAGATTTCAGGCTAATCCTAAGGAATCACATGTAATTGCAGTGAAAAGAATTCTTAGATATCTACAAGGAACTCAAACCCTAGGATTATGGTACTCTAGAGATTCATCTTTTGAGCTTGCAGGATATTCAGATGCTAACTTTGCAGGGTGTAGGATAGATAGAAAAAGCACAAGTGGAACATGCCAATTCTTAGGTGCAATGTTAACCTCTTGATTTTCCAAGAAACAAAACTCTGTTGCACTATCAACTGCCGAGGCGGAATACGTAACAGCTGGAAGTTGTTGTGCCCAAGTAATATGGATAAAACAACAACTACAAAACTATGGCAAGAACTTTAAAAGTATCCCAATACATTGAGATAATACAAGTGCTATCAACCTAACCAAAAACCCTATTCAGCACTCTAGAACTAAACACATTGAAATTAGACATCATTTCTTAATAGACCATGCTAAAAAAGGTGATATAAGACTAGAATTCATACCTTCAAAAGATCAAATAGCTGATATTCTTACAAAACTTTTAAATGAAGCTAGTTTCTGTAAAATTAGACTACTAATGGGATTATTAGATTATGATATAATATATGCCTGATTGCATCATCGTTCATCATTTGCATACTTGACATCTAGTGAATGAGTATTAAAACCTTATTTAATATTTCCCTCACCAAAGATGGCACAGATAAACAAATTTCGTGCTAAGACTCAAAACTGAAAGTTTTTTTTGGGTCTAATCGATTGGTAAGTCTATCCCAGTCGACTAGAAAGTCACTGCCTAATTATCTAGTCGACTAGTAAGTCTTTATCAGTCGACTAGTAAACCGAGACCTTGTTTGGAGCCATTTTTTTGAATTTCGGTTAACTACCTAGTCGACTGGTATGAATAACCCAGTCGACTGGTATTTTTCTGCCAGTTTATCCAGTTGATTGGTGTCCTGACCCAGTCGACTGGTATGTTAAAATTTTTCAAATCTACAAAGGACATAGTCGACTGGTGCTCTAACCCAGTCGATTGGTATCGCGATTCTATAAATAGTGTCTTCAGATTTTTCAGTTTTTCACATCATTTTTGAAACCCTAAGCTTTCTCTCTCTAAAAAATCTCATCATTTTGACCAAAATCTCCTCAAATCTTTCTATAAAAGCCTTGATCACCTCCTCCAAACCAATTATTTCAACTTTCTATGGTTGAAATCTCCAATTTTTACCAAAATCTCCCTTTTGTCCCCAAAAACACTTTTCCTACAAAATGTCTGAGAGAATCCGCATTAAAACCATAGTTGGGGGACCTCACGTGCCTACTAGGCGAAGGTCCACCAAATCTACGGCTCTGGACTCAAAAAGGAAGGGATTAGCGAGCTCTTCGAACAAGAAGGAGAGGATAGAGTTCGACGACTCCCTATTCTCCAACCTCGCAATAAAAGAGAGATATACCACTATTATCCATCATAAAAAGATCATGACGGGTAGATTCGTTGACTTCGAATCTATTCGTCATGGTAACTTCGATATTTTACCTGTTTTTGATGCAATTAACTTGACCTTACTGGTCAAGATTTATCAGAAATTTTACCCACAACTGATTCACCAGTTCTACTCGAACTTGGTAAAACCCAGTCTATTGGCTCTACGGTTCAGAACCAGTATAATGAGTGTGGAGTTCAAGGTCAACATTAACCTCTTGATGAGTATTCTGGGGATCCCTATGGGAGGGATCCAATGGAGTCTGGACGAATGGCCAGACAATTTTGATTACGATGAGGCATGTTAGATAGTTAAGGGTGACCCTAATTATGTCTTTTGACCCACTATATTTCACACATATAGTGACATGCCCCTCGACTCGAAATTGTTCAACCTCATAGTGAGTTGGACCATTCATCCGAGACTTGGGAGTCAAGGCTATCTATAAAAAATAGATGTAGTATTGATTTGGTGACTTAAAACTGGGCAGCACTTCAATATCTACCCCTTACTACTCACCAACATGATAAACAGCGAAGCTAGTGACTCCGGATGCCTTCCCTATGGGATGCTCATCACACTCATCCTCCAGCACTTCCAGGTTCCTCTTCCTGCCTCCGAGGCTCAGGATATTAACCCCAAGGACATCATCAACGTCTCATCTTTGAAGAAGATGGGGTGCACTGTCTGAGATGGGCTGATCAATTCAAAGGCCGGGGAGAATATTAGGATAGGTGAGGATGATAGCAGTGATGATGAGGAGGGTCCAGATGCTGCAGCCCCTACTATGGACACGAATGACCGAGCACCACCTCTTGGCTATTCCAGTACTGGTCCAGCTAGATACGATGATCTTTTCCAGGCCATTATGAGCCTCCAGCTATCTATGCAGTCTGGGTTCCAAAGCTTGAGCTCTTCTGTAGACGCCACACATCATGACCTCCGCTCCCTTAGAGATGACTTCGAGCTACACCAAGAGCACAGATAAGGCTCCTTGGCTGAGCTTCGGGATCTTATATGAGATAGCTCTGATTCTCCCACTCACTGAGTTGCTTACTGTTATGTTTTTCAGTTGTATATATAGCTTTTAGTTGTTCTTGGCACGAACATCACTTTATCATACATTTTAGTTTTCATTTTCGGCTCTTTGAAGCCCGTGATGTATGGATATCTGTTTTATATGACTATATTTCATGATTACATTATGATTCATATACTTTCTTTACTTTTACGCAATATGTTTACTTCATGTAAATTCTTCTTTGCTCGGATATATTGCTGTAACTACTTATGCACTTATGAAAACTTCCGGCTCCTCTTAGGATGTCTTCCCAACTCCAAATTATATCTAATTTTCGTATACAAGTCTATTTATGCATGATCTTACTATCCATAATGTCTATGTGGCTTATTTTTTGGATTACTACCCCATTTTCTGTTGTTGTCAAAACGGGAGAGAAAAATGAGAAACAGAGAAGTATAATTGTAAACTTAAAATAGAGCATAGATTTAGGGGGAGCATTGCTCCGAAGAACTTATTGAATATAAGACTATATGTTGAGTTGCTTGGTTGGGTTGATTATAAACTGTTTGAACTATGTTACAGGTTACTTTTATTTAAAAAACAGAGGAAAATCTGCCCATTTTTTTTTCAAAAAAACCCAACACTTAGTTTTTAAAACTGTTTTCTCTAATTAGTTTTGTCATCAACTAAAAAGGGGAGATTGTTGACCCTTATCTAAATTTTAATAATGACAAAACACTACTCTAATTGTACTAACAGTTTTATCTAAGTATTTTAAACGATAAAAGCATACAACAAAGAATCAAGATGCAAGAACTCAACCCGTATCAGACACCAAAACGAGACAGAAGATATTGTATAGACATAAGGTATTAAAACAAGTTGTAAATCTCTTATGTTCAAGTAACTAGCTTGTCTTATTGCTCTTTTTGTAAAACCATTTTGATAAAACTATTTACTTAAACTTTTTTAAGTCAAAAACATTTCAAACCATAAAAAACTGGGTTGAAGGGCAACCCAATTGACTGGCTCCTTATTCCAGTTGATTGGGATATGGGACAGTATGTCCCCAGTCGACTGGGTGATCTATACTAGTCGACTGGCCACTAGGACAGAATATCCTCAGTCGACTGGATGATCTATACCTGTCGACTGGCATCTCAGACAGAATGTCCCCAGTCGACTGGTACTTATGACTCAGTCGACTAGTACTCTCCACAGCCTTAAAAGTGAGACTTTTCACTTGACCTAATCGACTGGTAATTCGAAAAATATGACCGTTAAATCGCCAGACTTGAGCATTGAAAGCACTTTACTTGTTTATACACTTGTGCACTTAACTGTTTTTATAAACTTGTGAGTAATTAGTAAAAGTTTTAAAAACTCAATTCACCCTCCTCTTGGGTTGGAACCTCAGTCTACACATTTGAACATCATTTGGTTATATATTGCATTAGTCACTCTTGAGAGCATACTTGAGCCTTGCAAACTTTAACTTTTTCTCTCTAGCATCTGAATTTTGATTTATATATCAATTCTTGTGAGGATATCTTTCTTTTGAAGAAATCTCATCATACTCATCTCTTGATAGAAATATAATCTGAATCATCATCTTCCTCTTTGAAGAATTTATCAACTTTTTTTATGATAAGCTTGAAATTCTCATCCTCATTGTTGAAACCATTCTGATGATGTTTCATTGTCGAATCTTCCATAGAATTCTTAAAAGTTCTCTATATCATCATTTTTTTTAAATCCTTCATCTTAACCCTCATCTTACTCTTCATCATCATTAACAACTTGAACATTATCCTCTTCATCAAGAAAATCATCATCATAATTAGAGATATTGTAACTATCATCTTTGTTTCCTTGATCTTCATTGTAATCAGAATTTCGAAAGAGATATTCTCTTGATGATGCTTCTTCATTGCTTGTCTTTACAACTATTTCATGAGATAAGAGATAAGCCATGAGTTCTTCAATCTCAAGGTTTCTTGTCTTTTGAATGTGTGCAATAGCAAAGTTCCACTCTTTGGGTTAGCACCTAAAAAATTTTCTCACAAGTTTGATGTTAGCCAATGACCTACAAAGTGAATGCAAAGAGTCTAACATCTATACTAGACATAGATTCATTTTCACGCATTTTAAAATACTCAAATTCATGTATAAGAGCTTTTAATCTTAAAGATTTGATTTGATCATCTCCTTCATATATAACCTCTAATGGATCTCAAATTTCTTTGGCGGTTTTGCATGAAGAAATAATACCAAACACTTTATTATTTAAACTAAAATACAATAAATTCGGGGCTTGGCATTTGTTTAAAGAACATTTAGATCATCTCTACTCAATATCTCAATGACTATCACCCCACATCAAAAAAATGTGCATAAGGAAAGTTACATATAAACATCATTCCGCAACTTAAAAAGTTGGCTACTCTTTTGGAGTTGGTATATATAATCAGTTTTATATGTAACTATCTCCTTCCCCCCTCGCCATGTGTGTATGTTTGTTTCTTGAACAATTTCTCAAAAAAAAATCTCTACTCAAGATGCTTGAGCTTTCCATCATAGATCTACAAATGATTTTGGTTCTCTCAATTTAAAGATAAAACCATAGACTTAATTTAGGTACATATTAGCCTTTTAATTGATTTGATTGGATAAGATTCTACCACCAAATAAAATTGTGTCACATCATTTATTAGGATAAACTTAGCATTGTTAATATCAAATTGTTGTTAATTCAACTTAAGTAAAAATGTTGTTAGCTTTGTTTAATTTCTTACAGTGATTTTTCCCCCTAAATTCCATTTGTAAATAAATTAAATTATCAAAACCCTAAATTATACTTTGGCTATGTAACAAGAAATGATTGAATTCGAAAATGTTTGTTGGCTCCTTATTGTCCAACTTGAGAATTAACATGCACCTTTTTTTTTCATTGAAAAGCATAAATGAAATGAAACTATGAAAAAGGTTTAAAAAAAGGGATATTTCATTTGAAAAACTAGTTGATTTGGTGCCTAGAGCCGGTTAAGGTGAAACTCCAAGAAATGTTCGCCACCCAAAGTTTTCTACTGGCGTTTAACAGACATATTTTAAAGACTACAACTTCAAACACATCTTTGTTTTTTCTTGTGCATTACTCATACCTGCGAAGTATAACTGATTATAATGGTTAAATGCTGCTTTAGGATTTTTTTTGTCAAAAGAACTTTAAACCCAATCCACAAATATGAACATAGTTACAGAGTTATAGTAACTACATAAGATCACTTTTATATTATTTTGCTCAAGTGAAAGGAAAAAAAAAACCGAAACATATACATGTGCATGCTCTAGAACAAATTAAAATCAGGCCCCGTAGGTCTTTTTTCGTTGTTTTCCATAGACGCATGCTTGATTCTAAAGCTTCAAAACCATGTATATCATATAGATTTAGATAGCTATGCCAACAAAAAAATTTTAAAAAGAAAAAGTAAGAGTAAAACAATATTAAGAAGGGATTGGAAAATCCATAAGAGAGTAGAAGACAAGTCCACGGGAAAGAGGGAGAAAAAGGAGGACCCACCAGGAGAAGGAGATAATGAAGGAGAAAAGGAGGAGAGAGAGAGAGGGAAAAGTTGGGGTGAGGTTAACTTAGGGGTGGATTCAAATCACCCAAATCCAATTTACCTCCCTCGATTGTCTTTGCTATTTGCATGATCTTTGTTTGCTACTGAGATTTTGATCATCTGAACCTAGTTCCCTTGATATGTGGATAATTTGATGATTGAATGTGAAGGTGGTGATTATATGGTTTCAGTAACATATTAGTCTTGTTAAGTTGATAAGCTATGCTAGATTTTGTTTGCTTTGATTCAATCTTGATTTCATGTTTGATTGGTTGATCTGCGTCTCAAAACTTAACTGTGAAATCAACACCTACTAATTGATCTCGCCTTGATATTGACTGTTATTTTGTTGAATTGGTTCTACTTGTTATAAATGTTTTTTCTTGATGAAAACTTTGATTAAGGGTCTAAAAATGAACTGGATTTTCCTAAGAAAATTGGGATATAATCAGTTAAAGGATTTTACAAGGGCTGTCGATGAAGATGGAGAGAGTTCTTAGGGCATGTTGCTGATAAAAGGAAAAAGAGACTTTTGCTTGCCGTAGATAATAAGAAAGGGTTATCAGGTCTTTTTGCAAATGCATGGATGTTCAATTAATTGAAAAGGATTTATTGAACATCTCTTTAAAACATGTGTAAATTAATCATTTTTAAAACATAACTGAACTTTGAAAAGTGAGACTTAAATCATCCGCGATCATTACACAAAATAAATGGTTATAATTTAGAAAGCATAGATCTGGCTTGAATTCATGTCAAACATTATAAGAAAATAGGAAAAAGAAGAAGAAGAAACTAGCAGGCTAATTACTATGTCCTTCAAATATCAGAAGGCAAGAATCCAAGATGACTAGATAATTATACCCACAGATGTAAATGTACACATACTAAGGAATGTCTGCCAATCAAATAAATCAGCAAGTCATTTCATTTACTTCTTACGTAATACAACAATACAAGTATATATAAATAAGTTGCCAATGAAGATGCTTCAAGGACATTGCATGAGCTCCTGTAATATAAGAACTTTTTTTACAAAAAAATAAACAAAGGTTCCCAACTCTATCCAAATGCAGGTAAGTCATTCCTTGTGAAGACCAACTGACTAGTGAAGATATACAAAATACAGCCAGTTGGTGATAATACGATACGAATCGGAAGCATGAATCTTAAACTGACCTTAATCGCATGTGAATTGTCGATTTAGTGAAGTGAATCGTAGAATTGCACTGAATCGACGATTCAGGCACGATTCAAAGAAAGGGAATACCCGGGTCGGGTCTATGAACCCGGTGTAGGAAAAACTTAAAATAAATGATAAATTAAGCAAAATTTCTAGGCAAATCATTACTTGTGGAGCTCGACTAGGCTATCTGAAGAAAACCCATACAAAATCGCAGACTCTACTTCATTTTTCTCCTTCAATTTGACAAATTACTGCAAGAGTTGCAGCGTATCTGTCTTGCGCCATCAGTTTATTCTCTGCTTCGAAGGTAAGCGATCTCTTCTCTCTCTCACTCTGTCGATCTATTCTCTCTCTCTGTGTCAATCTCTTCTTAGTGGGTTTTTAATGGTTCTGTTTGAGCCATCAGTGGGTGTGGCCTTGTGGGTTTTTGGGGCTTTTTTAATGGCTCTCTTTTGCGCCATCAGTAGGTTTGCTTTTCTCTTTGCGCCAAGAGTGGGTTTTTTAGAGTAAATATGCGTTTTGTTTTTTGCTTTTGTAATGGTTCCCTATCCCCACTCAGATTATGTAGTTATGCAATTTACCATCTGCTGCCTTTTTTTCGGTTAAGATTTGTTGTTTTGTTTTACATGCTTATGCTTATGTAGTTATGTTATACTCAATACTCCAAGATTAAAGTTACTTTAAGTTCTGTTTTTTATGGTCCCTATTGTTTGTTTAAAAGACAGAAAAAAAAATTTCATGCTTCCAATTTCGATTCCCACTCTCTTGTCCAGTGTTTGGTTTTTTTTTTTTTTTTCAAATGCTTATGGACCTATGGTCCATTTGTCCCCACTTCTCCACTATATTTTATTTGTTGTATTTTGTTTGTTTTATTATTATTATTATTATATGTGTGTGTTGATGTTTAAAATTTAACATACTTTATTCTATTGTGGTTTTTGCATTGTAGAAATTTATTGAAAAAAAATGGTGAAAATAAAAGAGACAAAGAAGGGTATTGATCCTACTTGGGAGCATTGTACTCGGGTGGGAGATGGTAGGATGAGAGTTAAGTGTAATTATTGCATGCTTGAGAGGTAGGGTGGTGTTAGTAGAATGAAACATCATTTAGCCGGTTCAAGTGAAAACATAGTACCTTGTACAAAATGTCCTGAAAATGTTAGAGATCAATTTAAGAAAATTTTAAGTGAATGTGAAGGGAATAATGCAAATGAATCAATCAGAATTGATGATGAATGCTTTGAAGAGAGGAAGAACTTGATAGAAATGTTAAAAGAGTAACTACAGATGCTTATATCGGTAGAGGAAAAGGGAAGAAAAAAACAATGAATGAAATGTTGAAAAAGAAGGAACTGGTGATTAGAGATATATGTAGGTTTTTATATGGACATGTATTGGCTTTTAATTTAGTTAAAAGTCCATTATTTATTAAGATGATGGAGTCGGTTGGTGAATATGGTAAGGGATTAAAACTCCCTTCTTACCATGAAGCTAGAGTCACCTTTTTGAAAAAAGAAGTTTCTAGTGTGCATACTAGCTTAGATAAATATAGAAGAGAGTGGAAGAAGACGGGATGCACAATTATGTCGGATGAAGGGAATATGCAAATTAGTCAATCAGAATTGAGATGAATGCTTTGAAGAGAGGAAGAATTTGATAGAAATGTTAAAAGAGTAACTATAGATGCTTATATCGGTAGAGGAAAAGGGAAGAAAAAAACAATGAATGAAATGTTGAAAAAGAGGGAATCGGTGATTAGAGATATATGTAGGTTTTTATATGGACATGTATTGGCTTTTAATTTAGTTAAAAGTCCATTATTTATTAAAATGATGGAGTCGGTTAGTGAATATGGTAAGGGATTAAAACTCCCTTCTTACCATGAACATAGAGTCACCTTTTTGAAAAAAGAAGTTTCTAGTGTGCATTTGAGCTTAGATAAATATAGAAGAGAGTGGAAGAAGACGGGATGCACAATTATGTCGAATGGTTGGACCGATGGAAAACAAAGATCGATCACAAATTTTCTTGTCAATAGCCCAAGAGGAACGGTGTTTTTAAAATCAACTGACACTTCCTCGATCATAAAAGATGGTGAAAACTTATGTGAATTATTTGATGGACTAGTGCCGGAGGTGGGAGAGGAGAATGTGGTCCAAGTAGTGACTGATAGTGCTTTGACATATGTATTGATTGGTTCTCTTTTGCAAGAGAAGAGGAAGAAATTATTTTGGTCCCCTTGTGCTGGTCATTGTATAGATTTGATGTTGAAAGATATGGGAGATTTTCCAATTTTCAAAGATACCATAACCAAAGCTAGAGAGGTTGCGGTTTACATCTATCGACATATTTGGGTGCTTGACATGTTTATAAAATTTTCCAAGAAAATAGAACTTACAAGGGCGAGGGTTACACTATTTGTTACATCTTTTCTTACTTTGAAGAGCTTTGATAAGAACAAAATTCCAATTCGGCATATGTTTGCGTCGGAGGAATGGGCAAAGTGTTCTTATGCTTCTAAGAATGATGCCAAGAGAGTGTAGGAAATAGTGCTAAGTGATTCAAAGTTTTGGAAAGCAATCAAACATTGTTTGAAATGTGCCGCGCCAATTGTCAAAGTTTTAAGACTTGTGGATGGTGATGTGAAACCGATAATGGGGTATGTATATGAAGCTATGGATCGTGCTAAAGAACAAATTGCCCAAGGTTTCAACAATGAAAAAAAAAAGATATGAGCACATTTGGAATATTATTGACACTAGATGAGATTTACAACTTCATAGGCCATTACATGCGACATAATACTTTCTTAACCCAAAGTAAGTTTTCTAATCAATTTTAAATTTTATTTCTTAATTTCCAAAGGTTATGTTTCTAGACTTCTAGCTACTTTCTAGTTTAGTTCTTAATTTTGAATGTCATTTTAATTTTTAATAGGTTTCAATATGATCCAAACTTCAATCCTGACATAGAACTTAAAACGGGATTGTACAAAACAATTGAGAAAATGTGCCCGAATATAGAAACAAGAATCAAAATTGATGAGCAAATATAGATGTTTAAGAGAGCTGCGAGCATGTTTGGAATTTCCATGGCTAAGGCAACAAGGGACAAGAAACAACTGGGTAACTAGTCTTCTATTTCTTTTATCTTTTTAGTTTTCTATATGTTATTGGTGCTTACACTCTTATTATACTTCTTATCTTATAGCTTTGTGGTGGGAGAGTTATGGAAAAAAAATGTAAAGAGCTTCAAACTCTAGCTGTTCGGGTCTTAAGCCTAGCTTATAGTGCCACATGATATGAAAGAAATTCGAGCACATTTGATCATGTCCATTCCAAGAAGAAAAACCATTTGGAGACACAAAGGTTGAATGCTCTTGTATTTGTCAAATACAACATTCAACTTGAGTTAAGACAAAATAAGAGACAAAAAAAGGGTGAGACATATGATTCGATTTGTCCATCCGATGATGAATGGATTATTGAGAAGGAAGCTCCATGTCTCCCCTTGAATGATTTGTGGATGGATGTCCATGAATGCTTCTAAGGGGTTGGTATTAGCAAAAAGAGAGGTGAAAATAAATGTTGGTTCTTTTATTTTTTAAAAATTTTAAAAGTAAGATGATTCACTTATATTTATTTGCTTAAATATTTATAAGACCAAAGAACTTGAATGCTATTGACCTTGCCAAGAAGAAAGGCAAGAAAAAAGTTACTGATGTGCTTGAGTTGATTGATGATGAGAAAAAGAGGAAAATGAAGAGGTCCATGTCCAAGGGAGATGGCCAACTTAGTAGATGATGATGATGAGCTTGATGATCTTGACATTTGAGAATTTTTAGCATGTGCAAGAATAGAATAGTTTTTTATTGACAAAATTGTAAGAAAGCTTGAATATAATTTACTATATGCATGAACAAAAATGTTTTTTTGTTGGTAAAGTTGTAATAAAATAAAGTATTAATTAATGAAAATATATTTTGATATTTGCAACACTTACTGCTTTATTTTTTTAACATGTTTTATGTTTACATATTTAAATATTATTTATTAATTTAATAAAACAAATCTTACGATTCAATTCGATTCACAATTCATTAAAATAAGATTTCAATTTGAGATTTGACAATTATGGTGATATCTCTCTCTTTCTTTTACAGCCCTCACTATAATGGCAAAGACAACAATGGTACATGCATGGTAAATGAACAATTGTATTCGCAAAATATTTCCTTCCCAAATAGCATGATTGTACTTATCGAAGATCAATGACATCAAACTTTAAATTGGGATTCATATACACATCTGTACATGGCTTGTAAACGGGCCCACCATCTTGAGGTTGATAATGCGGATGAAAGCCACGTCGCTGGCACTGTCTTATTACAGACATCCCACCTGGGGTTGTCAAACGAAAGATGCCATGGGATCTGAACATACAGAAAGGTTATAAAGTAATTCAAAAAGAAAAAAGAAAATATATACATCAAAAGTTGGATAATATAATACGACAACAATCTTACCTTGAAGTATCACTTGGGGCCATGACAATTGCCACAGCCTCTGGCAACATAATCTGAAGAATGACTAAGCATTAGTGTGAACCTTTAAGAGAAAAAATACATATATTCCTAGCTCCCTTATTACAGAGGATTATATTTCAGGTAGATCATACTAAAAGCGCATATAAAGTTACTAAAGAAACAAGAAAAAAGAGGAAAACATAAGCCTTTTCAAGTGGAATCGACAACTCCCACCTAAGTATAAAGTCCACTTGGCAAGACCGCAGTTGAGCAGAAGACCCATATATTATTTTTTCCTTATGTCAGAATATTACACGGAAGTGATTTAGAACTGGTTTAGGATGAAATCTGCCTAGGTTCCAATTCTGCAAAGTGGAGAAATTGGATGAAATGATAATTAAAGACATTCACCCAAGTCTTGTTTTTTTTTTTTCCAATTTCTTGTGCAAATGGTGTATGTTCACCTATATAATAGGATACAACATACACTTTTATTAATTAATTTCCAGTATAACATTACAGAAAATAATGTACGGTAGAACACATTTAGCAGCCATCATGTACACCTAAATCAACAACTCTAATCAAAGTTACCAACAAGAATACAAGGGTTGATTTATAAAATGACTTCATTTGCAAACATATATGGTTATTTTTTTGGGTAAGTAACGCTTAAAATAATAAATAGAGGCACATACCTGGTATGAGTAGTGTGTGTGAAGATCAATCGATGACATGAAACAAGACTGTGAAGGATGCGTCTGAAAATTGCACCATGGTGAATAATTAATCAGACAACGTAAAGGTTACATAAATTATCTGCATCTTTGAACATTAGAAAAAATATTCATTGAACTGGGTTGTAACTAGAATCATAGTCATCAACCACAACAAAGGAAGAGATGTTACAATCCTTCTCATTATGCTATAACAATGTATTCTGTTGTTTAAGACCATAGGCCTTATGTTCCCAAGTCATGAGATTTTTGCATACTGAAATTGCATTTCTTCACTCTCTGGTATAATAATTGATTATTTATTTCTAAAAAGAAGGCTGGGAACAACAATACAAAATGACCTGGAAGAGACCGTCACTTTTTTGGTTTATTCCCCATTATGCAACAAAGAAAAAATAAAATTCATTATTTTAGGATTTTTGAATTATTTTTGGGTATGAAATAGTAGTCACTTTTTGGAATCAAGTAGAAGTACTTTTGGAAATTAAGGATTTGATTTAGTTTTCTATTTACATTTGGTGCCTATATAAGAGCACCTTTATTAGGGTTTTAAGCAGAATTTAATTATTGATTAGACTAAAGAGATTTGGTATCTCGATCTTTGTATTTCTTCCCTTTCCTTTGGTTCTTCCCCTCTCCCTTTCTGTTCTTCTATTTCTCCAATTTCTTTCCCTATTCTTCTGTTCTTCTATTTCTCCATATTCCCCTCTTCTGCTTCTCTCTCTTAATCTATTTCTTCTTCAATTACTGCTCTGCATCACCCCAAGCAAGAGACTTAAAGCTATATAGAGTAAATATTAGAATAGCAGCAAAAGGGAAGAATGGTTAGCCTGGGAGATGTGTAAATAAAACAACAGCAAAGGTAAAAAGTAAAATGAGTATATATAGTCCTGCCCATTTTGGAGCATTGGTAAAGACATTTCCCTGCCCACTACATGGAAAGGGGTTTGAGGTGTGTGAGGGGGTTTTAACAATAAGAAAAGCAAACATAATGTAACTGATCTGGACATATTTATCAGAACTTTGTAAGGAAATTTTGAATTCAAACAGAACCACATAAATGCAAGATGTTTTCTTTTCCAGTAAACAGAAACCAAAAGTAAAGAGAAAAGAAGACAAAAAATGAACTTTAACGAGGAAAATTCATATAGAAACATTACACTGAGCCATATCAGCAATAGGTTAAAATATAATGTTCTTATCAGTGCCCACACTACATACTCACATGAATCCACCCAAGGGGGAAAAGAGATTGCTTATCCTGCACTTCAAATATTTCCTCTTCATTCGTGGTCTGACACTGATTAGAAAGTGTTCAAGATAATCAGTCACAGAAATCCAAGTACCAAAAAGACATTACTTAGATTTGCTCAATGAAGAATATAACCATCATACCGAGTCAGATGTTGACTCCTGCTTTGGAATAATGAGAGCCGTAACAAAAAAATTTCTGTTTTTCTACAAAATTAAAGTAGCAATACATGAATCATTAGCAATGCACAATGTTAAGACCAATTTTTTTAGTGTTAAATCCAATTACGAGCACTTACAAGTGAACCAGCTAGCACACCACAAGTTTCTAAATTCTTATCGGTATTTGACTTTGCAAGTTTCATGAAGTTCTCCATCATTGTGGTGGACTGCAAGTGAAATAAATTGTTGAGACAAAAGACCACCAATTATTTCCAACATTTTTGCTAACTTGCAGATAAGATAGTGAATAATTATTTAACAATCTGATCATTGAAAAGAGTGTACACATAATGTCGTTCCTGAATAAAACGGAATTGCAAAAGCAATGAAATATAATGAACCACAAAAAAGTTTGTCGAGAAACTTACAATGTGCAGTTCCAGGGGAGATTCAGAATGAACAAAACCATCTGGTGATGAATTCTTCATTCCACATTCAGCCTCAGTAACTTGGGAAGACATAGCAGGAATCAAATCTTGTACTTCCGCAAGCACAGGTGGAGGAGAAGGTTGTCTAATAATATCAGTATGAACAAGGGTTTCTGATTCTTCAAAAGAGATCATGGAACCAGGTTCCTCAGCACGGCACTTTTGACTATTATCATTCAGAGTAAGACTTGATTCCACACTTAATATTTCAGGTTCTGAGTTGCTATGATCTTTTTTCATCGTAGGTCCATTTTCTGTGGACTGATGAAGACTGTTTTCCCACACAAGACCACCAGATGAAATGAATCCATGGCCAAAAGCTTTTTAAGAACATAAAAATAATTGCAGAAACAAAATAGCTTCATGGAGAAGGCAATCCTCTCAAATTAACTTTCTATCCAACAATCATATAATTCCTTTAGATATGATCTCTTAACATATTGTCCATTAGATTCAACTTAACTTGAGATGCACAAGAAGTAGGGAGGAAAATATACTTCCAAAACCAATTAAAAGACTAACCTTGGGATTTCTACTGGAGTCAGATCTATATTGCTTGGATATTGGACCTAAGTTCACAAAAGAAAGTCAGCATACTTTCTCTGTGAATGACCACAAGAAGAGATAAATACAGTCATACCCTTTTGTCGCTCTTGGGTGGCTGCCACTGCCCATTAAGCCCATTCACACCCAAAATAGAATGTCTGGAGAGAGTTTCCTCCTTTGGACACAGGAAGTTTACTGACCTACAAAAGAAAGCAACCCAAGCAAATGTATTAAATGGCAACGACAAATACCATACACAATACAAACCACCCCACTTCTTCATTATCGAATGCTTGAAAGAATAATTCTGGTCAAGGAACCAGAGATAAGAAAGAAGCCTAAAATAGGAGAAAATTATGTATTCTGTGAATTAGAAGCTCTGTAATAAACAGATCGTAAATCAAACCTGTAAAAGTACATGATAGCATCTCATAGGAAAAAAATTAAGCACAATCTACTAATAATAGACAACAATTACAGGGAAAATAATATATGGAAAAGATTTTAAAATTACTGTCATGCATGTTCTTGGTAATACTTAATAGGGAAATAGAAGAAGAAAAAGAACAAGCTTTGCTGCACATTGTAAATATTAATCGAAAAGAAAATCTGAAGAAAGAAAACCAAAATGATTACTATATGAGGAAAATCCCAATGCTTCTCAATATTTAAGTGGTCGCACAATATGTTAATTTTACAAGTTTAACCATAGCATCACAGTTGAGTGAGCTAGGCTAATAAACAAAAAAAGAAAATGAAAAGAATTCAACTTCAAGATGGACAGTTTCTAGGTTGTAATTTTGTTTTCCTTCTTACTCTTCTTTTTTATAGGGGGTGAGGAGGACTAGACTCACCCTGAGTGATGCGTGTGAGAAATTTCCTAGAAAGTGCCTACAGAAAAAGTTAATTTGCTTGTTGAGGACAAGGCTAGATGGAGATTGAATTTGGGTGGTAAATTTGAGGTTGCCTTTCTATAAGGCACTTTATTTGAATGTGTCTTCGGAGGGTAAGGATAATTTTCCTTGAAAAGCAATTTGAAAAACTTTACTCCTTTAAAGGTGGCTGTCTTTGCTTGGGAAGCTTGTTGGGGTGGCATTCTAACAATTGACAATCTTCAAAAAAGGAGAAAAATCTTGGTCAAAAGATGTTACTTTTTTAAAGGGGAGGATGAATCAATCTATCACCTTCTTTTAGGGTGCTCTTCACTAGACAATTGTGGGAGATAGCTATTTTGAGTGGTGAGACTCCAATGGGTGGTCGCTTAGAGTTATGGCCTTAGAGAGGTTTGAGCGCTTCAAAACAAATTAGGAATGCCTATTCCTGGATCCCCCTTTCTAAATTTATTAGTATTTGGAATGAAAGAAATAAGAGAGCTTCTTATGTTGAGGAAAGACTATAGCCTAATAATAGCCTCCATCAAGGATGGGTGGTTTTGGTCTGAAGGAAACTTTTTTGTAAATGATGAGGACTTCATTGATATACTATCTTAAAGGAATCTTTTTTGTAAATGGGCGGGAACCCCTTGGTGCCCTTGAAATAAAATGTTTTCCGTATTTATAAAAAATATAAAATATTTTTTTTTATAAATAAATATATATAAATATTAATTCACAAAAAATAAAAGAATACACGTATTTACGTATGGATGTATTTTAAAAGAAGCAAAGAAGGAGGATATCAGAATAATAAATTCAACATTTCTTACAAATCAAAAAGTGAAACTTGCTCCAATTATGAGATAAGATTTATATGGCTTCCTAGAGAAGTACGAAAAAAAGGTCTTCCCAAATTATTAATGAAGACGGTGATATTAACTCAAAGAGGAATTTATCAATACATACGAGCACAAACATCTTCAAAGGGAGAAGCACATAAGGACGAGGGCAACTTTAGAATGATCAATCAACATTTTTTAAGTAAGAGAATAGCATAAATGGGAAGAAGGGGGTGCCACCCAAGTACAAAAGACTGTATAAGAGATAGAGCTTCTATGAAATCTAAAAATGAAACTCATTTACAAGAAAATTCCCCTCAAGCCAAAAAACTAGAATGTAAGCCACCAATCTTTAAAGGAGTCAATTGACCTTTCCACCTCATCAAAAGCTCTCTTATTCCTTTCCAACCAAATCAACCACCAAATAGAGATTTGGATTAAGGCAATGATCTTCTTCCTCTCTTTTGAAGCTCAAATTCCCTTCCACGCTCACACCTCCTCTTTAACAGACCACTACTCCCAACAAAGACGCGAAACCCAGAAAGCCATAATCCAAAATTGTCTAGTTCCAGAACAGCTTAATAATAAATAATGCATGGACTCTCACTCCTCTTTGCAAAGGTAGCAACGATTCACAAACACTTTTCTCTCTTTTGGAGATTATCAATGGTTAGATCCTCCCCCAAGAAGCTTTCCAAGCAAAAAAACCACTTTAGTATCTTCCAAATGGACTTCCATGTGAAATGGGAACTCCTTTCAATAGGAAAAAGAGCTTTATATAAAGAGAGCTAACCTCAAACTTTCCATTACAGTACGCCTCCACTTCAAACAATCCTCCCTACTCAAGTTAATCTTTACTTTGTATATTTCGTAAAAAAAAGTTTCCAATGCTTTGATGTTGCCAATCATGAGCACTACGGACAAATGGAATATCCCACAAAACCTCCCCGTTGGCCAAAGAGGCACGGTAACTAATTAAAGCATCTGAATCACTCGCTAAGGAGTAGACCAATGAAAATTGGTATTCCAAGGGGTGTCCCCGCACCAAGTATCATGCCAAAAACGAATACTCTCCTCTTCACACCTCAAAAGACACCAATGGGAGAAAATCATCCCATTCTTTTCTAGTCCATTTCCGTCTCTTCCTTCTTTTGTGCTCCAATTGCAATGATCAAGACCAAACTTTGCATAAATAACTTTCCACCACAAAAGGTTGTTTTCATTACCAAATCCCCACAACCACTTACCAACTAAAGCTCTGTTAAAGGATGAAAGAGGTTTAAGACCCAAACAACCTCTCTCGATCGATTGACTGACAATGTTCCAATTCATTAAGGCTCCGTTTGTTTTCATGTAAATGTATTACAATGTAAAACCAATTACATGTAAAATGAGTTTCATGAAAAATTATAAAATTTCAGTTAAATTTTCTTTATTTGGCTGAAGTCTGAAAATAAATGATGAAAAATGTAAGAAATAATTAAAGAGAAAAAATTAGTAGTGTATTATGTGAGATAAATTTTAGAAGTGGTTTCTTTTACAAAGAAAGAACCATTTTTCAATCACTTGTAAAACAATTTACACCAAAAAAAGACCGAAATTGTTTTGTTATTTCATCACTTAGTAGTGTAAAGTCCTATTTTACATGAAATTGATTTTCATAAAATCCAAACACTAGTAAAATGCTATTTTACATGTATTTGATTTTCAAGCTGCCATTTTCCATTGAAACAAACGGAGCCCAAGTGATATTTGTAATCATCCCCAAAACTTCCCCAAAAAACCTACTTTGATTGCCTTCCAACCTCTTAGAAACCGTACACGCGATGGGGAAAAGAGATATAAACTAGATAGGAAGACTTGAGATAGTGCTTTTAATATAACTCACAAACTAGTTAAATCTTCAAAATAATTCCATAATGTCACTGATACTTTCTCTTTTCTTTAGTTAATCTTTTTCATGTCTAATTATGCTTCCTAGTAGGTTTCTTATTTGTTGTTATACACGGTTGTAGCTTGCATGAGTTGATCATGAACCAACCAAACTAATATGTCAGAAGATAATTTGGCCCAACGTAGCTTGAGGTGCTCAGCAGTCCAACTTATAACCCCATCTAATAAGTAAAAGAAACTTTATCATGCCACACATGGTACATGCAAAAAGCCAAACACACCAGCATGCAATATCTGCGCCTAAAGATATGTGCATGTATGTATGCATCTATGTGTATGTACCTATGTATATACACTTCAAAATGAAGAAATGTTACTTTGCATAGCACATAACATGATCAACAATTGTAATCAAGCAAATAATAGCAGGTATGCAACTCTAATTGGTAACAAATAATTGCTTATGCCGGTATATTTATTTTCGTCATATAACTTGATACTTGTGGTCATTTACTACAAGTAGTTTCAATTTCTCGTCATAGTAGCTATTTTAATTAGTAAAAAACACTCTGGAAGACAACATATTTAAGATAAACTTCACACAACACGATCTTGCCCGAGTCAAGATGAGCTTCAATTCAAACAAACAGCCCAAACAGCTACGCCTAAGCATTTTTTTTTTCCGCAGGGGGTTGGTCTCAAACTGCATGTTGGATTGACTTCCAATCCCACTTATTTTCGAAAGTTCTCACTGGGACTTCCTAGGTACCATATTAGTAATGCTTGAGGGCTAAAATTCAAATACTAATTCAAAGGTATCCAATAATATTTCTTCAAGGAGTAAATGGGTTTTGGGAGGACCATTGGAAATTAAGTTTCCATGCAGCTATTACAGATTTAAACTTTCAGGCACTTAAAAATTTCAAATCATTTTGGCTCAATGGAAGTGAAGGTAGTTTATTAATTGTTCATCCCTATTAAACAGGTAATTAGCAAGTTAGTGTGAAGGCAGTTAGTAAAGTCTAGTTGTTGCAATAGTTATAGTAATACATTAAGATTATTAATATTGTTGTTATTATATCGATTCCAATGTGTAAACCAGTTGGAGGCTTGAAAAATGTTGTATAAGTTTCAGATATGACTGATGCATTGAGACATCCATTAACTTACTGATCAGCACTCATAATTAGGCACTTAATTCACCAAATGATAGATTGATTTCCAACTAAGTCCATCAATTCCAATATTCTAAACAAGTATAACAGTTCTTGTGCATCTTGTTGCCAACATTTAGACTTTTTTCTTTTTTCATTTTTGGTTCCAATGGATAAGCTTACCAACTAAGGTAGCCTTCTTCCATTCCTCAAAAACATCGAAATCTTAGGTAAAGGAGAATTAGTCCCAAGTCCCAGGTAGGTACAACCTGAAACTTAACAAACTAGGATAAGTGGACCTTAGCAGTGTTAATCTCTACAATCAGTCTTCTATCACTGTCAGTTATGAACAAAGAAGCACATCATCCATTTGACTTTAACTGCTATTGAGGTTGATGGTATGGTGTTCGAGGAGAGGGTATAAAAGGGGCAATTGGTGATTTCTACGAGAACTTTTATAACAGTAGACCAAATTTGTATGGATTAGAACTTTCTAGAATAGATGGGGTGGACACAACTTGGCTTGAGCACCCCTTTGATGAAAAAGAAATTTTTGTTGCGCTTCAGGAGTGTAATGGAGATAAATCACTGAGTCCCAATGGGTTAATTTTGTCTCTTTGAGGAGTTTCATTTGACGGGGGAGTTTGTGAAGTGCCTAAATGCCACTTTCATAGTCCTTGTCCCTAAGAAGACCGGAGCCTCAAACATTAAACGCTTTCGGCCTATTAGTCTTGTGGGATGCATTTACAAGCTCTTATCAAAGGTTGTAACTTTTAGACTGAAGGGAGTGAAGCAAAAAGTGGTGAGCCCTCATAAAGAAGGGGCGAATTGGTGTGGTTAAGCAACCAGTATAAAGAAGGGGCTTTGTCTCAAATCTATCTGTTTATTCAATAAAGCTCTTATTGGCAAATGGCTTTGGAGATTTCTTGTGGAAATGGATCACCTTTGGAGGAAAGTGGTGGAGGCTAAGTTTGGCTTGGATCCTTGATGTGGATGTCTAAGGAGACAATGGGGGCCTATGGAGTGGGGGTATGGAAGGGGATTAGGAAAAGATGGGAGGCTTTTCTTACTTATGTTGCAATGTCGATGAGTAATGGAGAGAGAACTTGGCTTTGGTACGATATATGGTGTGGGAACACTCCTTTAAAAGTCAAATTTTCGGGCATCTATTCCATTTTGAGAGATAAAGAAGCACTTGTTAGTTCTTGTATATCCTTGAATAATTAAGGAGTCTTCTAGGATGTACTTTTGAGTTGTAATCTCCATGATTGAGGTAGAGATGATCGTCGGGTTTTTTGAGACTTTATATAACTCAAGGGTGGAGGTGTATAGAGAGGATTTGATTAGGTGGCGGCTTTGCCCAGAAAAATGTTTTGGGGTAAAATATTTTTATAAGATTCTTTATGATAAGGTCCCATCGGTCGACTCTCCCAATTTCCTTGGAGAGCAATTTAATGTACTCATGCTCCCAAGAAAGTTAGTTTTTTTGTGTGGGAGAGTTCTTTGGAGAAGATTTTAACTCTTGACAATTTGCAGAGGGGGAGAGCGATTGTAAATAGGTGTTTTATTTGTAAAGGGTACGTTGAGTCCGTGTTTCATCTATTAGTGGAGTGCTCGTTGGCTAGAAGCTTGTGGGAGATGGCTTATAGAATTTTGGGGGTTCGTGGGTGGTTTTCGATTGCGTGAAAGATGAAGTATGGGCTTGGAGTGGTTTAAGGGCGACTAAGGTGGTTAAGAAGGCTTAGTTGTTGATACCACACTCTATTTTTTGAATAGTGTAGAATGAAAGAAACCAGGGAGCCTTTGATGGAGTGGAAATACCTATTGCAGCTATTAGAGATAATTAGTTCAACACCTTAAATTTTTTGTTAGAAGGAATTCTTTTGTAAATAATGATGATCTCCAAGATTTTGGGAGCATCCTTTCTTGGAAAGAGCCTTTGGCTTTGAGTTGAACCCCTTGGTGCTTTATTAATATAATTTTACTTATAAAAAAACTGCTCATTGATGGAGGATGCATGGGAAACTCTCTCATGTTATATGTTTGGGGTATTTTAAGATTTGGGAATATTTTTAATTTTAATTATATTATTTAGGCATGACTTAGGGATTTTATTAGGATTTGATATTACTAGGGTTTAGGGTTTCCTATGTTTAGGTTTGGTGCCTATATAAGCACCTTTAGTATATTTGGTTTATTTAAGCATTAATAATAAAGTTTAAAACTTGGAATATTTTCTCCCCTCCCGTTCTCTTCCTCTCCCAACTGTTCTGGTTCGGTCTTTCTCCTTACTGTTTCTTTCTTTTCTGTTCTCATTCTCTGCTTATTCCCTTCTTATATTCTGTCATCTACTCTTAATTCCTCTTTAATCTCCCCTTTTTGTACTATTTATCATCTATCTCTAAATTTTGAGCTTCAATCACAAAAAGTTGAGCTTCAAATCCAAAAAGCCGTTCTTCAAATGCAAAAATCTGAGCTTCAATCTATGAAGTTTGCTTTTAAAGTTTAAATCATGCATGTCCTTTACAAAAAGAACCGAGGCACACTGTTGAGGAACAATTTATAGAGACAACCACCTTTACTTTTGAGGTATCGAAGAATGAAGGAACTACTTTTGATGACTCAGAAACTGTTGTTTGTGCACCATTAAAAGGTTATCAAGAAGCTTCAAGGGAGGAACATCAATGGACCTATTTAACACATCTCAGTCAAAGATGCGAGCATCATATTTATGTGTGCTATTCCTTCTATTGATTTAGTTATGCCTTCAAATTGTCAAGATGAAAAGAAAGACCTTGCAACATCTTTCTTGTTTCCTCATGATGATGTCAAGTTTAACACACTTCAAGTTACTCATGTGCTTTATCATGACTTGAAAATTTAGATCATTACACGCTTCAAATCTCCTGGTCAAGTTTTCTCTGACCGGGAGAAATTAATGGAGGATACATGGGAAATTTATATTAAGTTTAGGGTTCTTATTTTATATGTTTGGGTTATTTTAAAATTTGAGAATATTTGTAATTTTACTTATATTATCTAGATAGGACTTAGGTGATTTTATTAGGATTTGATATTATTCGGGTTTTAGGGTTTCCTATGTTCAGGTTTGGTGCCCGTATAAACACCCTTAGTATGTTTAGTTTATTTAAGCATTGAGAATAAAGTTTAAGACTGGGAATACTTTTTCCCTCCCATTCTATCCCTACTGTTCTGGTACCGTCTTTCTCCTTACTGTTTCTTTCTTTTCTGTTTACTCTCTTCTTATATTCTGTCATCTACTCTTAATTCCTCTTTAATCTCCCCTGTTTCTACTATTTCTCATCTATCTCTAAACTTTGAGCTTCAAATCCAAAAAGCCGAGCTCCAAATGCAAAAAAAATGAGCTTCAATCTATGAAGGTTGCTTTAAGTCACTCATCTCTGATGCCGTACGGTAGAGAATAAAAAGATAAACAAGGAAAATTAAAGGTAAACAATGCAAATCACATGGCACGAATCAACTACTCAATTTAATTTCAATAATTTGTTTTTTATTCATTCCAAACTAACTACAAATGACATAAAGACGTCTCTTATAAAAAGATCTTAACCCTAGTCCGATGAGAAAACTGAACTATGAAAGGAAACTAACATATGAAATTAACTACATCTAGATACCCATAATATTTTTTTATTACATAATTATCCTCATATCTCCCCAATTTCTAAATTAAAATCCTTAATTCTAATCTTTCTAGTGTTTTCCATCATTTTCTACCACTTAGAAAGAACTCGTCCTCGAGTTGAAACATGTAGGAGGCTCAATAGTTTAGATTCATGGAGAAATAAAGCATAGTCGCGAAAATCATGGAAGCTGAAGTCACTAGAAGGTGAAAAAATTTGCGTTGGAAATGCTTGTTGACGAGGTGTGTGAAACCAGTTAGGTAGGATAAAGTCATTATCTAGGACATGTGTCAACTCGAACCTCAATCGTACCATTAAGCTTGTCATCTCGTTTGTCCTGAATCTTTTTAGCTTTCTCGATATACTCAATAAAATCTTGTTGGACCGGCTCAACCAAGTCAACCGCACAAAGAACTGGTTCAACAGGCTCAACAACGTCAAGCTAGTCATCGATCGGTTCGTCACCTTTGTCAGCATCTAGTTGCTCTTTGGTGTCTTCCCTAGCATCCATGGGCTTTGAATTATCAAGTTTGGGTCACAACATCCAAGGGTTTGCACAATTCTTTATATTCTGTCAGCAATTGGATTATCTCCTTTCAAACTTGGGGTGAAGCTATTGGGTCGGTCTTCTGCTCTATCACAGGCTCATCGTATCCACCATAACCATCATAACCTCCGTAAGCACGATCATACCTAACACAACCATAGTTAACATATTTAGGAGCATAATCATAATTCTTATAAGCAACTCTTTCATCATCATAAATATAATCGCCATTACCATTCAAAGCAGGGACACCTCGAGAACTCTGCTCATACTCATACTCATACTCATACTCATGTTGGTGCTACAATTCTTCAAGTTGTCTCTCATCACGATAGACCCAATATTTAAGTTCTTCATATTCTTCATACATACAACCATATTTTATCGCATTGGATTTCAACTCATCAAAGAGAGAGTAAGCATTTGACAGTTGAGCTTCTAGGTTTCGAATACGAATCCCCTGTACGATAAGACATAATAGTAAACTAAAATAGTTCAAACATTTATTTCGGTTTTTTTTCTCTTTTTCTCTTTTTTATTTTTCTGCTTCATTGTTTTTTTTCTCTAAAAAAATTGGAAAAATTATAGGTGATTGAATAAAACTAAAATAAAGAAAACTAATAGCAATAAACTAACAAAAAGAAAAATACAATAACTGCAGTTTACTAAAAAAGGAAAACTAGATTTTTTTTATAGGATTGGCTAGGCTGGGGCGATTCGGCTCGACTGGATAGGCTCAGCTCGAGTGGGTGACTCGGGGAACCACTCGGCTCGGCTTGGCTCTCACACAGCTTGGCTCATCTTCTTCTTCTGCTACGCAACTGAACTGAGTTGCTTCGGGTCGGATCTGACCCGATCAGAATCTCTGGTTAGGTTAAGGCCAGAAGGGGTGGTCTAGGTCGGAATTGACCTTCTGGTCACTATGGCTGGGTCGGTCGAGGCGTCTGGGGCGGCAGATCAGGCCGCGTATGGTCCAGGGAGTCGCAGAGGCTTTGGTGGCGGAGCCAATGGCGAAATGGCCTGAGATTCTCAAGGGTTTGGTAGCAAGAGACTGGGGTTCTGATAGTGGTTTCCATCCGGCGATGGGTGGCCGAAAAGAGGTGGATCTAGACTGAGGTGTTGCGGTGGTTGATGCGATTTCAGACCGTTTTCCGGTGGGTACAGGGCGCGTGAGTAGCAAATCAAGAAAAAGGGAGAAATTTCGAGCAAAGCAGTGGTCTCGGGGAAGTCTTCCGGTGGACCACAACAGAATGCAAAGAACATGAGTTGCTAATGTAGGCGATTTCTATTTTGTTCAACTGACTTGGGATCTTTGGGCTCTAATACCACTTAATGGCGTACAATACGGAGTGAAAAGATAAACAAGGGAAATTAAAGGTAAACGATTCAAATCACATGGGAACCGCAACTAAATCACATGGCACGAAACAACTACTCAATCACAGAGTGTTCAATTTCAATAATCTGTTTTTTTATTCATTCCAAGCTAACTACAAATGACATAAAGACACCTTTTATATAGAGATCTTAATCCTAGTCTGATAAGGAAACTGAACTATGAAAGGAAACTGACATATGAAATTAACTGCACCTAGATACCCATAATATTTTTTTATTACATAATTATCACCATATCCCCAATTCCTAAATTAAAATCCCCAATTCTAATCTTCCTCGTGTTCCCCATCAATCTCCTTTACAAAAAGAAACGAGACGCACCATTGAGGAACAATTTATAAAGACAACCCCTTTATTTTTGAGGTATCTAAGAATGAAGAAACTACGTTTGACGACTCAAAAACCGCTGTCTGCGCAACATTAAAAGGTTATCGGGAAGCTTCAAGGGAGGAACAACATAGTGGACCTATTGAGCACATAAAAGTCAAACATGCAAGCATCATATTTATGTGTGCTATTCCTTCTATTGATTTTGTTATGTCTCCAATTTTCAAGATAAGAAGAAAAACTTTGCAACATCCTTCTTGTTTCCTCGTGATGACATCAAGTTCAACACGCTTCAAGTATCTCATGTGCTTTATCGTGACTTGGAAATTTGGACTTCAAAACTTGTGGTCAAGTTTTCTCCGACGGGGAGAGAATGATGGAGGATGCATGGGAAATTTGTATTACGTTAAGGGTTCTTATTTTATATGTTTAGGTTATTTTAAGATTGAGAATATTTGTAATTTTAATTATATTATTTAGGTATGACTTAGGGATTTTATTAGGATTTGATATTATTAGGGTTTTAGGGTTTCCTATGTTTAGGTTTGGTGCCTATATAAGCACCTTTAGTATGTTTGATATTTAAGCATTGATATTAAAGTTTAATACTTGGAATATTTTCCTCCCTCCTGTTCTCTTTCTCTCCTAACTTTTCTGGTTCTGTCTTTCTCCTTCCTGTTTCTTTCTGTTCTCCTTCTCTGCTTATTATCTTCTTATATTCTGTCAACTACTCTTAATCCATCTATAATCTCCCTCCTGTTTCTATTATTTCTCATCTATCTCTAAATTTTGAACTATCTGTTCTATATCACTCGCTAGGACGAGGGAACTCATTGTTGACTAAGTTAGCCAAAATGAAAAAGAACATATACATATGTTAATATTCTGCTCACCAATTTCGACAATCATACCCACACCAAAAACTCACACTTGTATTCAAGAAAAATTAGTCAATACATAAGTTTTAAGCCTATACATTCAACCCGAATAAAGTGGAGGTAGCACTAAACACCAGCTTAACTAGCCACTCTGACCGAATATACACCCATCCAAAAACCTCTTTTTTTATAAGTAGAACTTTATAGACCTCCTTTAGTAGCCCTCTCCTTCTTCAAAATATAATATTTTATTGTATCAATTACTAATCGGTTTTTCTTTTTCCTTTTTTGTCATATCATATTGCTCAAGTCTTCTAACACATTATACATATCACATTACCACGTTATGTACGATCTGCAAGGATGGAGTCAAAAGCCTATGCATAAACAACCCTCTCCTGCTGAACAGCCTTGAGGATCTTCAAATTCTGGAAATATGATTGGGAATTAGACTCAAGGTTTGATATAGAAGTGATGTCGAACAGGATAGAAAATAAGAGATAGAATAGAGAAATAGAAACCACGCTACCTTGGGATTGGAAGAGAAGCCATGCTACCCTGGAGGTTGAGAGAAAATTGATACCCAATATCATTCTAATTTTATTTCATTCTAATTTTATTTCATTCAAAGCTATTCGAAAAGTAACATAGGGATCCCTTATATAGATCTTTAGGAATCCTAACCCTAAGTTAACATGATAAATAAAGAAACTAAAAAATTATCAAATACTATATTCTAATCCTATTCTAGGAAATTAATAAAATATAATTCTTCAAGATTACAAAATTACAACTTTGTCCCAATACCCTTCTGTACCCAATCATTCACCACCACTTAAAAAAAACTCGACCTCGAGTTTTGAAGTGAAGAAGCAATAATAACTAGGATGCTTGGAGAAATGAAGTGTAGTCACGCAAGTCTTGAAAAATGAAGTCTTGATTAAAAGAAAAAATTTTGGTGAAGAATGTATGGAGGTGCTTCAAACCAAATAGGTAGGATAAAATTAATAATAGAAGCCTGCATAACAACCAGTGTCTCACTCATGTCTTCCAACTTTTCATGAACTTACTCAGCATGTGAAGGAGGAGTTGTGGCTAGTACAACCTCCTACTCTTCTATCAAGTATAGTTTGAGCTTAGTAGCACTGTTTTCAAGAACTCTCTCTGCCAACTTCTGAGTGATAGGCGTAACTTCCGCATTGCCTTTCTTAGCACTAGCTAAGATTGTGGAGACCAACTCGTGGGGAATTTTGTCACTTTCTTCTAATACAAGGATCATAATAGTCTCCATAAATGAGAAAACATTCCCTGGGTGATAATCTCTTATAACCTTGAGAAAATGCTGGAACATCTCAGTAATCATAGCATCACATCCGAGATCCAACATCATTACACATGATCTGACCTTGACAATAATCTCCAGAATTGAGATCCTCTTAATATATGAGGACTAGTCAGTTAAATTTTCAAATGAGGACACAATCAACTGAAAGACCTCCTTCATTTGTCCATCGTCATTAGGCATGCCTGGTGCAGTTATTTTGGTTATTCCACTAATGCAAGCACGACCGCAATTTTAACATCAATATGTGAGTGCTTGAAATGTTAATCAGTAACTAAAACTTCTATCAACAAAACAAGTGTAGTTTGCAGCAATGTAGGAGGTGATTGTGTTACTTTGGAAAGACATGGTGTGGTTTGGTCAAGAAGACAAACCAGCTCATCAACCGACAAATATGGATTTGCAAACTTATACCAAACTTCAGTGAGCTGTTGGTCAAGCTCGAAAATAGGTGCAACAGGTGGCACATGACGACAGTGTTGGCCGAAAATGACCGGAAATTGGTTAAATCTGGTTTTATGTGTACTATTTTGACTTAGGGTGTGTTTGGTCGTGGGCTAGTGCTTTTTTTTGGCAGAGAGTGTGTTTGGTTTGGTGTTATGGTGAATGGTTGTGGGTTGTGGGAATGGTTTTAGGCTTTGATACCAAACTGATGTAGAACAGGATAGAAAAGAATAGATAAAATAGAGAAACATAAACCATGCTACCCTGGGGATTGGAAGAGAAGATAGGCTACCAGGAGGTTGAGAGGAAATCGATGCCCAATATCAATTTGATTTTATTTCATTCAAAGCTATTCGAAAATAACATAGGGATCCCTTATATAGAGATCTTTAGGAATCGTAACCCTAAGCTAACACGGTAAATAAAGAAATTCAAAAATGATCAAATACTATATTCTAATCCTATTCTAAGAAA
Source organism: Bretschneidera sinensis (assembly GCA_023935145.1). Lineage (NCBI taxonomy): Eukaryota > Viridiplantae > Streptophyta > Magnoliopsida > Brassicales > Akaniaceae > Bretschneidera > Bretschneidera sinensis. The sequence goes on from CM043702.1 coordinate 21,487,362, forward strand.
TTAATAAAATATAATTCTTTCAAGATTACAAAGTTACAACATTGTCCCCATACCCTTCTATATCCCATCAAGAAGGGTTGGTTGATTTGGGGTCAAAGGTAGAAATACTAGAAGGAGAATTAGTGGTTGTCAGGTCTGAACCAGAAGGAAAAGAATCAGAAATTCCTATGAAGAAGATAAAGAGAAATTAGAGAATTGAATAGAGAATAGATGAGTGAACAAAGAATGAGAGAAAACAAGGAAGAAAGCAAGGAACCTTAGCAAAAAGAAAACAAATATAAAAAGACTGTAAAATAGACCAGCTCTAATATGATTCATGTATAAAGGCTAAAATCAATAAGTAAATTGTATCCCATCTTAAATACTGCCATGCACAACACTCTCAGCAGGCGCATCACCAATAACCATTCACATTTGTCATTAAATTCAAATGACCTGAAAGGCTACAATATAGGAATAAAAGATACATAGAAAATTCCAGAATCAAGTGAAACTAGTAGGAATTATATGCACGATTCAATTTCACAAACATGCAAAAGTAGGTAATTGCTTAAACACAAGTAATAATGTTTGTAGCATACAACCCTAAAATAGACTTAAAAGAGAAAGGCAGTAGAAACAGAAACCACTCTATCCCACTTTTGTTTAGCAGCAAGCACCGCATAGTGCTAGTTTACATTTTGAACTCAGAGCAGCATTCAACAGGGAACCCACAAAAATATTAAACACTTACATTCTGCAGAATTTCTCTTCAACCGGCCAGGCATGCATGGATTTCTGACTCCTAAAACCTTGATAGCTGAGTTCATGTGCAGCTGGCATCACTGCCTGCAAAAAAATAGTATAGCAAATGGACGCCCAAAATTTATCTTAGAATAACAGTGTCAAACAAAAGCAGTAGGCAGTTAACCACAATCGACAAAAAAAAAAAGTCACAACTATTGAGAATATAATTGCTTCCTGGGCTACAAAGTACGTAACAAACTCTCAACAAAAAATGAAGTCACGACTATTGAGCACAATTAATTAACCACAAGCAAGAAAATTTGAAGACAATAGCAACCCCGAATAATACGATGAAGCATCAACTGTACCTTTGTCATGTTGTAGTTACTCAAAGTTGGCTTTTTGATAGTAGGCCACTCCAACAAATTATTTTCATGGAGATGACCCTGTATGTTTGCTTGATGAGTATATTTGGTGTCTAATTCTTGTCGAACAGCTGGTTTCAACTTCTCCAGCTCGCTCAGGACATTCGATAATCTCTAGAAGAATAAGTCAAACTGAATCCCAAACATTGAAACAAGGAACGAAAGATATACAAGAAGACTACAGAACACAGAATATTACCTTTTTCAAATAATCTTTGTTGCTTTGTAAAGATTTTTTATAATCTCGATGGCATGGTATCGTCTCAAGGACCAAACTGAAGCAAAATAAAACCAGATAGTTTCTGATACTATTGCAGCTATTCTAGTAAGAAACAAAAGAAGATAATTGAAATACACTTTCTACCAATCACATACAAGCTGCCTACTTGTATGTTCAATTATATTCTCTTTCTCTTACCTTGAAAACCTTAAGAGCATGACATATAGATCAATTACATTCTTCTCCTCTCGAAATATGTCGGCCTACAATATATTAAGTATGTTACGATCTGAGAGATCATTTAGAACAAGAAATTAATCTAGAAAGGAGTGGGGGAATTATTTTTGACTAACTTTATGCTGTTAAGGGACATTAGAAAAAGGCAAAGCATGACATTCATACACAAATTTATCGAAAGCCCAAGCAACCAAATACAAGTGATGGAAAAAGAAGCATTTCTACAAAATTTGAGATGCATATGAGGCAACTACAAATGCCTATTTTTCTAGAAAAGATTGGTTGGAAGCTCATAACACTACAATGAACTTGAAATTAGATGCTAAAAGAGGCAATGATATGCTTGTCAATATATGGGAGTTCGAGCAGTCCATCTCCAAGTCAATCTACAGCAAAGAAAAACTAACCATCTGACTCCCACCCATACCCAAAATGCTAAGCTAATGACCAAGAAAACCAAAATGACACTACATAAAATAAAATGTTCAAGTGGTATAGCTTAGGCAGGGACAGGTTGAAAGGGGTCTGCCCTCCCCACCCCCCCCCCCCCCCGCCAAAAAAAAAAGTTCACACAAAATAACTGATAAAAAAATAGTTTCACACAAAATTTTTTTATAAAAAAAAAAAAAAAAAAAAAAAAAAAAGCTAATTGAATGTGCCGTTCTCTTTCAATTTCTTCACTCTGCAAACCACATCTTTCACTGGTTGAGAGTTTTGAAGCCAAGAACACAAAAGATGATTTTAAAAAAAAAATAACAGCTTGCTATTTGGACATCAAATATCTAGGGAAAGATCAACTCTCAATGAAGGAATTTAAAAATATTTTTACTAAAACTTCTAAACATCACATTTTTTGCTACAGATTTACTCACTTTTCTTTGTTAAAGATACATCTTTTTTTTATACTCAATGTTAATTGTTGAATTGTTCTTGTTTGTTGACGAAGTAATATTGTGAACTTCTTTATATTGTTAACCATGGTTACTCTTATTTTAGATCATTTAAATTAGGGTTCTTTTATAATGTCTTGAGAGAAATTTGATAGAATTATAACATATTTTTGAGTAAGCTGGTATATGAGATTTTTCTTTCTTTGTTACATATATTCAGTTAGCAATTTTATGTTAAATAAACTTTGATGAGTTCTTAGTCCCATGAGTAAAAATCTCGACTTGATAACTTTGAAGAAACTGGTCTTAAATGTGTCCCTGAGCTTATAGAAGAACCTAAAGAAAACCCATATTTTTCAATCCACTAAAGAGTATTTCTAGTGACTACATTATGCCACTAATAACACCAATAAATGACCCGCAATGGAGCTGTACATGATCTGCACTCATAAATCATACTCCTTTAAGGTGTTCTCTTTTTTTTATAAGTAAAAAGGATACCTTTAAGACATTCTCAAACACTTGCGACACAGCATTGTACAACCTTCTAGCAAAACTGGCATCAAAATCATCCCCCTTAAGTGCAGTCACTTCTTATTCCAAACAACTCCTTTATTTAGCATTGTAAGGTTTCTGCTAGAAGCTAGAAGTTTGAACGCACAACACAAACACAGGCTGCAGGCACACGATCAATCTCCAGTGTTTACTCATCAAAAGCTACAGAAATAATCTGATAAAATCTACCTCTAAGCACTAGAAAATATGTTCTACTTTCAATTTGGCAAGCCCCATTACTCTAGCAAATGCTCGTACAAAAACAACTGCCCAAGTTAAGAAAATAAATAAACCATCAATTGAAAAACAATCGCACATTGATCCTCTATCATGTAAATTTTGAACAACACGAATCCTCCCATCTCAATCATAGTTACAACCAACCAATATAGTACTACTCTAGTTCACCAATCATTACTTGAGAAGGCGAAATATTGTATGCATTTGGCATCAATAAGTAATTTATCAAGCATTAAACATCTACCAAACTATCACATGAAAACCATAATTAAGAATTTATAATTAATTTAAGAGGTAAGTAAATAAAACCTGTCTGAGGATATTATTGGCAATCCTATAGTAGTAACGGAGAGGAATCCGATTATCCACATAGATCCTCTGAGCACTCGCAGCTATGTTAATTCTCTCCGAAGAAGACCTCATTCTCTTATATCAGTTAATTTTCCTTTCCCCTCTTTTCTTTTCTTTGCTTTTCTCGCTAGCCAAACAGCATATTTTACGGATCGGTGATTTTGGAAGCTATCAGGGAGCCGATCTCGGAGCCCAGACTTCGGGTACAGGTCCTCAATGGCGGCTTGGGCTCAAGAGTAGAGAGGAAGAGAATCGGAGAGCGCGATGAAGAAGCGAGATGGACAGAGACGACACTACGCAAACGAGGAGGTCATTTGTCTTTCTCACGAGGACAAATATGGAAATACGGGAACAACAAATAATGTTTGGCTGCAGGGTTTTAACTATCTCATATGGCGCCATATCTCTTACCCAAATGAACCGCAATATACTTAGTGGTCAAAATTTGAGATTTCATTGTGAGACTGTAAGTTTGGTTTTTTCTTTCATCCCCTTGTGGCCACTACGAGCCGGTAAAAAGTGATGTTTATTTGATGTCGAAAATCTAGTATTCAGACCATGTGTAAATGAAAAATATGTAAATTAAAAAGTCTTTGAGATTGTGATTTTTTAATGTTCAAGTCAATCATATGTATGAATAATAATAAAATAATAAAATTATATAATTTTAAAAATTGTCTTCGGTAAATTGTGAATATGTATTTTTTATGATGAGAGCCTCTTTATATAGTGTATTGCAGCTTAAGAAATTATTTTTTTACCTTTAGAGATAGCAATGTGTCATTAGGTTATTGGAAAAAGAATTTACCTCTACATCAGTTTCCATATGCGTGTCGTGTGGGATCATGCATCTCGAGTTTTAAGGTTCAAAACGTGTTCACTAAATATGGTTGAGGTCCAAGTAAGTTCTTCGGTTTTTAAAAAGAATAGATCATAATGTATATTTAGTATTCCTTTCATTCCATTTTGGACGTCACTCCCTTTTAAAATAAATGTCCTAAAATTCACCTTATAAAAAGTCAAAAAGTTAAAATCTTATTTTTTCACGTTAACGTGAATTTATTCATTTAATCTTGAAAATAAAATTAATTTTGTATCATAAGCAAACACTTTTAATATAAAACCAAATTCACCAAATTATTTATTTTGAAGAGTTAAAAGAAATAATTTCGTTTTTTCCTTAGTTTAAAATTCAAAATATGAAATAAATAAATATAAAAAAATAAGGGGAAAAAGAAAATAACGAGTATGAATTAGGCCCAAAACCAAATGGCTATGGACCTCACTATTTGGATTGGGTCTAAAATAAAAACCCATCAGTTAAATTCAATCATCCCTCAAACCCACTTCTTAATTTAAGCCCAAGAAAATTGGGTTAAGTTCAAAACTCAAATCCTAAGCCCAAATTAACCCAAGTTTAGCAAGGCCCAATTGAAGCCTCAATGTGGGTCAACCCAAGTCCTAAAACCTGGGCCAACCCCAACAATGGTCTCTCTCTCTCTCTCTCAAATGGTTGTATCGTTGTTTGGGGTCAAATTTAAGTAAGCTTATTTCAACTTGCTTAAATCTGATTAAGATAATTTTTATCTTGAAATACTTAAATCTATCTCAAACATCGCCTATGTATATGCTAATTAGGTCAGTGGCAGATCCACCATAGGAGTTAATGGGGTCAACTCACCCCACTTAACTTTCGAAAAAAAAAAAAAAAACAATACTATGTATAATTTTAAATTTACTTTTACTACGATAAATAAATTGTCCTCACATATATTAGAAATCATCCAATCTCAATGTAAATGGATGTACAAGTACTAAAAAATATCTAACCTTAATGTTAATTTTCCACAAATATTCAAAAGTTTTTTGTCATATGTAAATTGTTTAGCCTTATGGTAAATTACCCACAAAATTTTGTGAAAAACATGGCATCCATGATTATATTACTTTAATTTGAAATATATATATATATATATATATATAGGTAATAACTTTCCACAGGGTCCAATGTCTTTAGATATTCAATTTTATATAAAACAGTTGCAGGGTTAATATAATAATTCAATAAACTCATTTATTTATTTTCTAATGTTTGAAGGTTTTTTGCGATTAACAACGGATTGGTGCTTGAAAAAGTGCACCACCAGTACAGTTGGAATCAACGTATGACCATCTACAATCTCGTACCGATTGGATGGTCCTTCGTCATTCGTGTGAACGAAAGAGCCTCAGCTTAGATATGCACTTTTCGAGTGAATATTACAATAAACTATCACCACCAAGAGCCGAAAAATGTCAAAATCTACCGCTATCAAAAAAATTTGGATCCACCATGTATTCATTTTTGACAAGTAAAGAGACATGGGAAGAGATAAATAGGAATACTTTAAGATTTTTTTCTCTAATTTCTCACTTGAAATTTTAGGGAAAAAATAAGAGCTAGAGATTTAGGGTTTTTATGTATAACCTGCTAAAATACACGGATAGATATGAGTTTTATATTCCATTAAAATTTTACCCCTACTTAGCCCGACTCGTAAAAATGCGACAACATGTGTGAGAGGTGCTGCTCTATTGTAATGAGAGAAGTGCGAGAAAGGGTGTTGTTCTTGATTGCATTATGATGTATATTTATTTTTCATCTAAAAGATTTTATGTTATTTGCTTATTCCAACTTGTCGGTAACCAAAATGTTATCAACATTTCCTTCTCTTGATAAAAAAATTATTTGAATGCAATTTTTTAACTATAACTTCAAGATTCTTATAATTCGTATTAGTGTGTTGTGTCGAAAATTTTGTATAATAGTATTTGGGTCAATACGAATATGATACGATTAATTGATCATTTCAAAAATTCAAATATGATTAGGACTCGTTTATTACACAGATAACACGATAAAACATTTATAACATGTTTAATAAATGAATAGCGTTTGATCCACCCTTACTTAACTTATGTAACATTATAAAAAAAATATCAAAAACTGGCACAATTAACCTTCTTTTTTTGTTTTTAACATAAAAACAATTAAAAATCAACATATTTTAAAAATAATTATATAAACAATTAAAAATCAATACATTTTAAACATAACTGTATAATTAATCAAATAAATCATATAAAAACCAAATTCATCACTATAAATATATAAATTCTAAAGCTTTTTTTAAGGTCTCCAAAATAACTTATTATATAAAATAACATAAATATACAACATATATAATGTTAAGGTCGAGAGTACTTCATACGATGGGAGATCATACAAACACGAGCTTGATAGATATTGATGGATATCAATATGACTCAAAATCTTAAACTAAAAAATCTTGTATCCAAACCATATATATAATTTATTTTTTATTTTTTTATTTTTTCTGATATCTAATAAATCACGTGTAGATATATTAACAAATCTCTCAATCACATGTGAATTATATATCAAACTCACTCTTGAATGGAACCACTAGTTATGTCATCAACTAAAAGTCCTCTATAGGATATAGTGTATTATAAGACACATGATATTTTTCCAAAAAAACTTTTATTAAGAAAATATTATATATATTATGGAAAATGTTAATTTACCCTATTTAAGGTGCAAATTAGTATTGTGCCCATATTTTTTTTAAAATCAAAATGACTTTTATTCCTCTCGATCATATACATATATCATTAAAGTAGGATTTTTTTTGAGCATTTTAATTTTTTTTCTCCATAATCTACCCAAGAAAATGGAGACCAAGATTAAATCTTCACCATGGTGCTAACGGCACGTGAGAGGTCCGTTCAACTGACAGCATGTTGGCACTTACGACTAATTCTGACAAAAGTTAAGCGCTAGACTTTCTATCCTCCTGGCTCCTACTGTCTCTCCTCAACTCTCTCTATTACTTGCTCTCTGTGCGATTTTGACAGTTCTCTCATCCATTTGGTGTACGTAGAAAGTGAAGTTGAGAATCTTGATCTGACCGTCCTTTTTGTCATTATTGCGGTATACCACCAATGGATTACGTGTAGAGCGGTTAGTATGCACTAAATATTCAAACTAAATTACCAAAACCCATACGAATCACGAGTCAACGCCAACTTTTTGTGTTCTATTGACTGTTCTGCACAGCTGGACAAGTATTCAACGGACTCCATCTAATCTCCCCCTCCGCCGTACGACCAGTCAAAGACGAAACTGAAGCTAGATCGAGATTTCCTCGAGATTGGCGCCAGTCCATGCCTGATGCCCCGATGGGTTTCTTGTCCAACCTCTGCTCCTGCTGGGAGAAGCGGCGTAAGGCCGGCCGAGACGAAGCTGAAGACGGCGCCGAGACCTGGGACCTCTTTTTCGAGCTTCGTACACTGCAGATTGCTACAAACTTTTTCTCCGAGCTGAATCAGCTCGGCCACGGCGGCTTCGGTCCCGTCTATAAGGTAACTCTACTAAATTATGCAAATTGCTAGGCACGATTCGTATATATTGGGGTCTAGTAGGGCCAATAAAGGGAACTTAAAATGTTTATTCTTTTCCTCTTTCTTGGTCTTTTACTTTGTCCTTGTAATTTGTGTTTTGTGGTTCCGTTTGAAGTTTTTTTTCCTTCTTAATTCTTCTTCTGTGCTGTGTGGTTCTTGGTTGATTGCTTGGTTAGTTGGAAATAATAGGAGATGGATTTATGGAATTAGCCCGGTAGATTGTTGGAATTACGGGAAAATATTGCGTGGTAGTTTTCTATTTGAGGTTCTATTGTTGAGACAAGCAACTGTAGTCAAAGAATTGGAAGATAAACAGCATATTAAAAGGAGCAGTGGATTGATCTAGAGATTCAAGGCATTGAGGGAATTGCGATTATTTTCATATCAGGTAATGGGATTTTTAGAGCAATGATTATTTTGCACTTAGGGGAAAGGGTCGAGCTGATATGATTACTTGATAAGTTCATAATCTGCAGGATAGAATTTAATCCGAGGCGGAGATTTGTTGTGCTTACGTCTCATAGTCTAATCAGCACTGCCCTTATAGAGTTTTAGCAAATGGGCTGAAGGGTCATTGTATAAACAGCCAATTATTGACTTTTTTAAGATGATATAATAAAGATACCATTAAATCGATCAAACGAATAGTATTTTATTATTGGCAGATTGCTAACACTATAAATCTTCTCTTTTTTTCTTCTGTTTTGCGGTGAGAGAGAGGTGGTATTTGGAGTTTATCTCAAATAATTAATCTTAGCCTATGTCTTACAGGGATTGATGCCAAACGGTCAAGAAGTAGCTGTGAAGAAGCTTTCACTAGATTCAAGGCAGGGATTGGGAGAGTTCACTAATGAGGTGAAGCTATTATTGAGAATCCAGCATAAGAACTTGGTCACCTTGCTGGGGTGTTGTGTAGAAGGCCCTGAGAAGATGCTTGTTTATGAGTATCTGCCCAACAAAAGCCTTGATTACGTTCTCTTTGGTAAAATATCATTTTCTAATTATTTATTGTTGAATGTTATTACTCAAGAATCTGTTAGATCTTGGTAAAATTAGGACTAATTGTTGAAACGGTGAAAAATTTCAGATAGAAACAAGTCTTCATCCCTGGATTGGACAGCACGATTTCAAATAGTAGCAGGTGTGGCGAGAGGTCTTCTCTACCTGCACGAAGAGGCCCCTGAAAGAATCATTCATAGGGACATCAAAGCTAGTAATATTTTGCTAGATGAGCGGTTGAATCCAAAAATTTCAGATTTTGGCTTGGCAAGACTCTTTCCTGGGGAAGATACCCATTTGAATACCTTTAGGATTTCTGGCACACAGTGAGTAGTTTATTTGCTGTTCTTTATATTTTGTTCTCATGTGATTTTCCTCACCACTTCCACTGATTTTAGTCCCATGTTGTTTCAACTTTGTACTGGGCTGACTACAACATTTATATTTCAGCGAGTCACTGGGAAAAAATAAAATTTAAATTAAATCTTTTACTGAATGCAGCGGTTACATGGCCCCTGAATATGCCTTGCATGGATATTTGTCCGTGAAGACTGATGTTTTCAGTTATGGAGTCTTGGTGTTAGAGATTGTAAGTGGGAGAAAGAACCATGATGGTCGTCTTGGCAAAGAAATGGCAGACCTCTTGAGCTATGTAAGTTAATTCTATGATGAGTTCTGATGCAATTATTGCCCAAACCCCTCATCTAGTGATATCAAGTATCACACTCATACTCTGACTGGTCATAGCCAGAAAGATAATATCATTGTGGTGCTAATATATTTTAATGGTCTTGGACTGAGAAATGTGACGAGCATCATAATTTGAAGATAATACGTGGAGTCATGGGCCTTAATGGTGCAATTGAAATGATTGGTCTATTTGTGTAAACCAAGCTTTCTGATCCTTTATGATTTTGTTCAAATCCTTTTTGCAATTCCTACATAATTGAAATGATATGAACAACTATTAGCACTTGTTCAGTTGAAATCTAAACAACCAAGTCTTAAGGGTGTGCTTAGTAGGAGAGAAAAATGTGAAGAAAGAAAACTAAGAGGATGTATGTTTTTTTTAGTTTTCTTTCATGTGCTTAGTAGAGATGATGGAAAGCTAAAAGGAAAGAAAATAGTTTTCTCTAACCCTTGTTTAGTAGAATGGAAAGGTGAGAGAAAATAAAATGTAAATTGTATTAGTTTTACGATTATATCTTTCGTAATGTTAATGGACATTAATGTAGGAGATTATATGGGATTAATTGATAAATTAACAATACCATCTCTTTTCTTTCCTAATTTTCACTCTTCAAAACTCATAATTTTGGAGGATTATGATTTGTACATGTAAGTGGAAAACATCAATTCCTTTAGTTTTCTTTCCTCTCACTTTTCTATGAAAAGTTCATTTCACACACTTTTCTTTCTTCTCATTTTTCTCTCCTACTAAACACACCCTATGAGTTTTATTTGAGGTTGCTATTCCGTTGCCATTGCAACAAAAAAGGCAGTTTATCTTATGTCGTAAAAATATACTTTGGGTAGAAAAAATTCGTACTTTTGATGATAAAACACTTACGTTTGATGGTAAAATTGATTTTTTTTTGCTTTTACCATCTATATTTTTATTTTTACCACCAGAAGTATAAATTTATTTTTAAAAGCATATGTTTTACCACAAAATATACATGAAAGGCAAATTGCCTTTTTTTTTCCATGGCACCATAGACTCCACCTTTACTTGAACTTGATCAGTGATGCTTTCAATCTCCTATCCAGGCATGGATGCTCTATCAAGGGGGGAAGGCTCTGGAATTAGTTGATCAAAACCTTACCAAGTTCAACCGTGATGAAGTTGCCATGACCGTTCAGCTAGGGTTGTTATGTTGTCAACAGAGCATTGCAGATAGGCCTGACATGAACTCTGTTCAGCTCATGCTTTCAAGTGACTCTTTTACTTTGCCCAAACCAGGTAAACCTGGAATTCAAGGTCGTAGAGGACGTTGGACTACTACTGCCTCTACTTCTGCATTAACTAATACGAACACTAATGCTAGTAGTACGAACACGGGTGTTACCAAAACATCAGGAGTCAGTAGTTTTGTTGAGGATTATTCTAGAAATTCCATCTCGATTTCTTCTGTCGATGAAGGTAGATGACTGCCATTTACAATTTGCGAAGGATAATTAGTTCTGTTAGTCTTTTGTAAAGCATTATTTATGTTTTGATATAATATGATTCATTTTATTTGCTCAAATGTATCTTTCTGTGATGCAGTTATGGACATTATGAACAGGATGCACACAAAAGTTCTATTGTATAGTTATATCTATTGGTCTCTAACAGTGGCCTTGATGTTTTGATAATTGATTTGTAATTGCCTGTTAGGGTTCCCAAGCTCCTAATGCATGAAGGATAAGATGCAATATAGTATTTTTTTTTCATTTTTTTAAATGAAACTTAATAGATGTAATTTAAGCGGGGATGACAATTTGCCGAGTTTTCACGGTTAACCGATACTAACCATATCTGTTTAAACGGGTATCGGTAAAAATAAATCGTTTTTTTTTAGCGGTTGCAGATAATATTTTATGGTTTTTAACAACTTGTCGAGTTTTCACGGTTAACCGACCTTAATCGTATATGTTTCAACAGGTATTGATAAAAATAAATCGGTTTTTTTGCGGTTACAGATAAAATTTTATGGTTTTTAATAGTTTCGGGTTTTGATTTAGATAGCAGAGTAATTAAATAGATACAATTATGGATATGTAAAATTTCGTAGGTAGCTTACAAGTTGCCATTCCAAGATAAATAGAGATAGCAATTCGCGGATTTTTCGCGATTAATCGATCCAAATCGTGTCTATTTAAGCAGGTATGGAGAGAAAAAAAATGAGTTTTTTCTTGGTTATGGATAGTATTTTATAATTTTAAGCGGTCTTAGATTCGGATAATAGGGCAAATAATCAGATAATGTTATGGATATGTAAAACTTCGTGGATAACTGTAACAATCCATTCTGGGTTGGCCACCCCCGAGATGGTGTCATTATATTTTGAAAATCCCACGACACATATATGCAACAATGAAAATAAATAACACAAAAAAAATTCTTACATAAATCTTCAACCCTCATCAGAGGAGTTACATAAATCTGATCTTTAAACATTCTATACAACGTAAATTGCATAAATATTTACAAATAAATTTTTACTTTATTTTCTCATTAGTCTGAGGATGTTGACACGTACGTGACTTATAGAAAAAGTTTTGTCTGACTCTCAACCCACCAGACTATTTGCCCTTCTTGCTACCTGAAATCATTGTACAATGAGGAATAAGCTTTACAAGCTCAGTGAATTAAATTTACTAGAAGTACTCAATCTGTATAAATAATCTTTCCATATTTAATCTTTTATATATCATACAACTTGATACTAACATTCTACTATCACTACACATGTCATAATATCCATTCTCTATCAATCTCTTCCTCTTATTAGCTAATAATTTATTCTAATATTCTTACTAGATATTTGATTTTTATTTAGATTACTTAAAGTAAATCTAATTCATCACGTAACACTTAAAGCTACCTGTGGATCACCTTCTTGCCTTTCCCATTTCTATCAAAAATTCCCCTCGGTAGTATATCGTAACACCTGACATAATATTTGTATTAAATTTCTAATTATTTCTTCAATTCTTCATAAACCACACCTTTTGAAAATTCCTACTTTGACTTTCAGAAAATTTCATGTACGCTAAAAGTTCAAAAATAAACACTACATTATTATCTTATACTTTTCTGATAGTTTCTCATGATTTTCTATGAAATTCCACAGTAAACCTACTCTTTTAATTTTTCTTTGAGTCCCCAAGTATTTGAAGAAAAACAAAAAATTAAAAAAAACTATGTGAAATTATAAGATTTCAAAAATATATCCGCTCCCCCCCTCCCGCCAAACAAAAAGCCAAAGCCTCCACATTTTGGAGAAATGGAGGGCTATGGCTTTCAAAATTCACTTCGCAGCAGGTGGCAACATTTTTTTTATTCTTTTTTGGATGTTCAGTTTTTTTTTTTTTTTTTAAACGTTCATGTCTTAGAATTTTTTTTATTGCTTTATAAAAATTTAACTTTCGCATTTACATTATTTTTACTTTATATCATATTTATTAAAATATTTCTTTAACCTTGCTTTCCAAACAAGATATTACAATAACATATCCGCTGCAATCTCTAAGTTTAATAACACAATCTATACTATATTAAAAAAGAAAGTTGTCTGACGTGGCACACTTAAAATTTTCATGATTGATTACTTATCCATAAGTTTTTTAATCTCTAAAATTTCACCTAAAATTTTCCTAATTTATAAAATTTTCAATTGAAAACAATAATTACATGTGCAACACATAATGAAATTTCGTTGCATGATTTTTGCAATCATAAAAGATGTTGACCGAAAATAATTCCCACGAATTTAGTCACCAAGAAGTACACATAAGCCACTAATACCTTTTAAGCTTGAAAAGAATCACGTTAAAGGAAACACTTTCTCAAAACATTAATTAACTTGAAAAACTCAACAATAATCACATGAATAACACATAATGAAATTATTAGCATATCAGTAGTTTGTTTTGATCTGTTTTTTTTATTATAAGATAATATGCTAATAATTATCTTCTTACTTATAAACATACCAAACATAATCATTACATATTTTTCATTAAAAAAATAAACCTACAAAGAAACCCTAAAAGAAAAAAATTTGGTTAGAATCACAAAAAAAAAGAACAATTGAAAATATGGAGAAAATAAAGAGAAGCAGAGAAAATCAACGTGAAGATAAGATATATAAAGAGTTAAAAAATTAAGTATGAATGAGATAGTATGAGAGAAACATAAGAAAAAGACATGGAGAGTTAGAGTCAATTGAGTTATATACATAACCTTATTTAAATATTTGATTTATACATTTAAATAAGGTTTATGAGACATTTTGAGAGATAAACACAAAATGATTAACTTTATTAATAATATATAAATATTTTAAAAAGTAGACATCAAATGAGGGTTCTGACTTATTAATAATATTAATAGTATAAATGTTGCATAAGTTTTGCAATCATGAAATATGTTGACCAAAAACCCTAAATTATTCTCATGAGTTGCCTTTTAAACTTGGAAAGAATCATGTAAAGAGTAAAAAGTAGTATGTTCAAGAAAATGAAGTTAAATATTAATAATTTCATTTCCTCTCTTACTGTTTGATTCCGGCCATTGAAAAAATAATACTAATAAAATTCAATTCAACATTTAATAATAAAAACGAAGCATCTCACCACCTCACCTAGCTAAAGCTGAAAGCCGTGTACGCTCAACTAAAAACTTTTCAAATTCCACAAACCGAAAGTAAAACATAGAAGTCAAACGAAGAAAAATAAAAAAAAGTCAAATTTCAAAATTAAAAAAAATTTGGACGGTGCTCTCAATTTGAGAATTTAAATAGAAGTCAAATTCATAGTAACATCAAATATTATCATGACAAATTTGAATTTAAAATTTGAATATTTTCTATTTGATGATGTGATATTCAATATCACTATAAATTTAGTTTTATTTCAATTCACAAATAGAGAGGATCATGGTTCCAAAATTTTATTTTTACGATTCCTTTCTTATCTCGGCAACCAAACAAAGCATTACAAAAGCTCGAAAGCTTCTATCTAAAGGCAATAGGCTCATATAGACATAAAGAAAGAGGACCTATACCGGATCAATGTTGAGAATGGTAAAGTGTGAAATTGAAAATATGGAGACGAATTTGAGAGAGGAGAAGGAAAGTGATGGTTAGGGTAATTGTAGTAGGAATCGAAAGAATGGGCATTGGGATCAGAGAAAGAGAATTACAAACATGAAGAAAAAGAGGGGAGAGAATTACGGGCGGGCGGGAGGTGGAGTTGCTGGTGGGGGAGATGCGGGAGGTGAAGTTACCGTGGAGGGTTTAGAAAGAAAAAGAAGAGATGTGTTTTGGGGATGAAAAGAGATATAAAATTAGAGTTGATAGTATTTGTGACATTATGATAATATAGAGATAATATTTTTGTCCAAAATACCATTCAGATGTTATTAAAATTTAATTTTAGGTCTAATTCGATTAGACTCATTAAACACTAGTAATATGTGAAAAACAAAAGAACTTAATATCACCGCACCTGATTGTACAAATATAGTGTCATTAAATGGTTCATTAAGTGCAAACAAACCCCACTTAAACTCTACAACTATATTGTTATTTTTTCTTTATTTTTTTTCTTATACATCATTACAATATCTTGGTTCGGTTGTGGTCTGTTCTGATTGTGTTGGATTAAGTTTAATTTACCATGGTTTTATCTTAATTTTAATAATGATTTGATTTATTTACACAAGATAACCAGTATTACTTCAAGAGATTGTGCGAAAAGGATTGCCAAACGAGCAACATTTGAATTGACCAACTCCGAATCACTGCATACTGGAGAAACTGTGGGAGCTGCTGTGTAACCTATTATGAAAACAAATGCCATGGTTGATTCATGTGCATAACCCGGCCAAATTCAAAATTTGTCTCATTTTCCAACAGTAAGTTTGAAAATTATCACTAAAGAGATTTATATTGCATGATATACATTCTAAATTATTAATTTATTTCATGCGTAAAGGTTTTTATTGAGTTGAAAATGAATTTAAATATTTTCTAATTGATGATATGACATTCAATATAATTATAAACTTAACTCTATTTCAATTTTCAAATGGAGAGATGATCGATTATTCCAATTAAGCTTTTTGAAAATTACTATTCAAAGAAAGAATCATTTTTCATTTATTTGCAAATCAAGTTACAGTAAAAAAAACCCTTGTAAGTTGTTTTCTTTTAAAATGATAATTTTTAATGTAAAATATTTTACATTCAATTAAACATAGTGAAAATATCTAAAAATTATTTTTCATCAATGATTTTATTGTAAAACAAACTGAGCCTCAAATTTAATTTTGACAGTAAACACACTCATTTGGATGGTAAAATTTATACTTTTGATGATAAAATACATACATTTGATGATAATTTATTTTACCATCAATGTTATTATTTGGGTAACGATTTTGACACTCGACAAATAGTTATTGGTACTCCACTTAATTTTTTAATTGCTAAACCTTACAATAATACCCATAATTAATATTAGATTTACTTTTGACTATTAAAATACAAAATAATGTTATTTATTCATTTTACAAGTTTCTATAACATAAAATTTCTTTTAACATTTTTCTTCATCTCTAACTCTTTACCATCTTTACTTTTGCAACCAAAACTTTTCCTCCTTAATTATTTCTTCACATTTTTTTTTACCATGAGTCAATATAGAGTTCTTGCAATTTAAAACTTATGTACAACAGTGTAGTATTTTGTAGTTTAAAATACATTTGTTTTAAAGTTATTTACAACACTCTCCTTCTAGCAAAGTTAGAGAATGGCTTTGAGGTTCTTACTATTGTTGATCATAAGAATAACAATAGGACATGACAAGCTAATCACATTGGATAAGCAGATAGAGGTGTTGGAGGTAAGGTGAGATTCGAAAGGTGTTCTATGAACTCAAATATTCCGGTTTGATTTTATTTCTAGCTAACAAGATTCTTTTCAATATTTCAGTGTTTTACATAAGTTCTAAACAAATGGCTTAATTTAAACAAATAGTACAACGATGTAGTTTAAAACTTTTTTAGAGATGAGTTGGTGTAGTTCGGCTTGACGGAGAGGGGACGATGAGTGCTAAAATTCTCATCCATAACTATTTGAAGGATTTTGTTACTTGTGTTGAAAAGAATGGATTTTACATTATGGGTATGGGCATGGATTAGAACTTCGCAAAAACCCAAAATTAAATATAGTATATCAAGTAAATAAGTCAGAAAACAAATGAATATCTTTAATTGCATCAACACATTATAAAATTTAATTAAAATAAATGTGATAAAAAAATTAACAGTATTAGTTGTGTTCAAGCATGAGAAAGAATCATTGAAACAATTTATATTCAAAAGATTATGAAACTCTTCAAGTTTTAAAATTTCTTTAGGATTAACATCTATTGCTATGAAAATGTAAAGAAAGAAGTAAAAAAAAAAAAATACGTGGCTGCAAAGTGAAAAATGTAAAGAGAAGAAAAAGTATCAATAGAAGGTTTTATATTATGGAAACTTGAGAATAAAATAAATAGCAATATTTTGTATTTTAAAAGTTAAAAGATGATGTAACATTAATTAGGGGTATTATTATAAGTTTTAGCAAGTATAAAACTAAGTGGAGTGCCAATAACCATTTATGGAGTGCTAATATCGATAAATTTATTATTTTAACCACTAAAAACAAAAATTCAAAGTGTTTATTAAGACATGCCAGAATCTACCAAGACTCAAACTGGTCGTGATTCAAATGTCAAACATACTCTAAAGTCTAAACTACTAGACATTTGATGCCA